>SNQN01006115.1:8460-32227 GCA_008642245.1 Bassia scoparia | reverse complement strand
CAAATGTGATTCAGTTGAAGGGCTGCACTATGGGTAAACTGAAAACTCTTTTTCTCCCACATAAGCAAAGTTCTCGCAAGTATCCATACGAGCACAAAAAGACAGGAGAGACGAGGGGATTCACCCTGCATCAAGCCTCTATTAGCATTGATAGAAGCCTTGACAAGTGCCATTTCCAAATAAGAGAAAACTTGCAGATTTAACACAGCCATAAATTCATCGGATAGAAGGTGAGTACGGAAAATGCAATAGCCGCCAACAGACTTAATGACATTCTACTATACATAGCAAGTCATAAATTATAACCGATCACATTCAGTGAAAAGAACACGCCAATGAATCTATAAGGGTCAATTCAAATCAATGATGATGAAGATTATTAAGGCAATCTACTAACAAAACCACATGCGATGACATTAAATGACAAATCATTGTTGTAAATTGTAATCGTCCCATTGATCGTAAAGATGAAGTTGATTAATTAACATGTATGATAATATAAGTTAACTTAGATGCAGTTGATTTCGTTAAATTTGATGTAATTAAGCTCATAAATTCAACGACATAACGTAAAACTTAATGTGAGGTTTCACCTTCTATCATTCTCATCTGGATAAAATTTCGTGATCAACAACATCGTGAGCAAACACGATGCATTTGGATTGAATCGGAACATCAACGTACAAAAAGTCGACATCATTTGAAATTAGGCCAGATCATCTGAAACGCCATCAACACAATTCAGGCCCAAACGGAATCTGATTGAAATTGAATTGAACCGAACCATCCATCAACCAAAATCGAATTGAATTGAAGTAAATTTCGTTAAGTTGAATTAAACTGAACCAAATCAGCGAAAATCGACTTGAAGTGAACTCAATTCTATTCAACAGATTCGATATCAACAAAAACTGAACTGGACTGTAGTTAATTATGTTAAACTGAATTAAACTAAACAAACTCAACAAAAATTGAATTGAACTGAATACGGTTCAACTGAATTGAGCTGAACCGATACCACCAAAACTGAATTGAGACGTTGGCTTCAAACTTACCTTGCAACACAATGTCGTAGACCAAAGACGAAGCTTCAGACTTTAGGAACCTATTGTAGTACCTTTGAACCCTTAAACCACCCTAGATCTAAGTTTATTTGTTGAGAGAAATTATGTAGAGAGAAGAGAGAGAGAGAGAGAGAGAGGTGTAGAGAACTATCTAATGTTTTTTAAAATGAGGCTCGGGGGTGTCATTTTATTGGCACAAGACTAAAACTGGAAAGGAAAAGTGATCGAATTACGCGCCAAATGGGCGTAATTACGCCAAGCTTCTTTTCCCCATTTTTATTCGACTTGCCTTGTTTGGTTTTATGCGTATGAAATAGCTTTGGTAAAAACCTTGTACGCATAATATGTCAACGTCTTGCAAAGGAAGGCAGGGGAATGAATGTGGAAATTCTTGGGGAGCAATCCACGGTTGAGGAGGGTTTCGAAAACTTCCAAAACACCTGTTTCGCTTGATTGCACGTTTGGCTTAAGAAATTCAATAAATATTTAACCGATAAATCTATATATTATGAGCAAATAGTATAAATTTCCTTGTAAAATTTATGTATTCGTGATAAAAATTTTTCGTAATTTTTGGAGTGGTTTTGGATATTTTAATTATTATGTTAAAATTATTAAATTGTTAGAAACTCCAAAAATTGCAAAAAACTTTGAAAAATCAAGAAAATCTGAAAAAATCTAGAAAAAATATTTTAAAAATAAGTTAAATTATTTGAAAATTTAAAACTCATTTTAGGGGGTGCTAAGTACTTGAAAAAGTGATTTGGTGTAAGGAACTTCCTTTGTTAGGATTGTTAGGGGTCTAGTCTTCCCGTTTGGCTTGTGTGTGTGCAAGGGTGTCTTACATTGGCCTTCTTGGGCTAGGAACAAATGTACAGGTATCTATAGAAGCTCCCTAATTTGGTTGAGTTTGTAGATCAAAGGTCTAATTAAACGAAAGCCAAAAGTACTAGTACCCACACAAACAAATGTGTTAGTTTACCTACCACTTGCGGTTGATATGGCTTGCTTGCTTGTCTAGTTTTCTTGGTCTTTTTCTTGTACTTCCACCTATGGTTCTGTCTCCACTGGGGAATTTTGTAAGGGTGCTTGCGCTGTTGTTTGCTTTTGTTTGTCTGCTTGATGCGACCGTTAGGACCTTTCAGTTTTCCTTGTTTCCACTCCGATGCCGCAGCGTTAGGACTTGATAAGGATCTTAATAATAATGTCACTACAATGTTCCGTTTTGGACTTCATGGGGAATTGTTGATGTGGTGTCCCGTGATCGATGCCGCCGTTTGGACTCATCTTGGGGAGATGGGATTGTTGTCCGTATCCGATTGCCTTTGCCATTGTGGAACTACACTAGGAAGCTGATGTTGTGTCCGTATTGTGTCGCCTGTGCCTGATGGACTTCTAGGGAAGATTTGTTACTGCGTGTCCGGAATCAAGCCTCGTTGGAACTTTGAAGAAGGTATGAATTAATGGTACCGTGATCGATGCTGCTGTTCTGGACTAATGTTATAAGATGTTTGCTTTTCCGTATCGATGCTTTGGCCGTTAGGACTTTCCCTAGAGGATTAGTGAGTTTGTAATGTCGTGATATTGATGGCCTGGTCAATAGGGCCAGGGTGCTCATTGTCTTGAGAATCAGAATTCTTGTAATCCCTTCTCGGGTCTAGTTTGGTCCGGGAATAATGATTGGAGTGGAAAGTAGTGTCGCGTACATAGCCCGATCGCGGTAATAGAGAATGTCTTTTGCGTAGATGCTGCGCATCCTTGCTTTGATGATGAAGCTCTTCGCGTATTACAACAATTACGTATAGCATGTTTTTTAGGTCTGATGCTTTCACTTACATTGTAGCAATGATAACAACAATCGGGCTACATGCTGCAGTTCTTTGAGCTTCTGTTGGTGATTTGTTTATGTTGACTCGGAATTTGTTGTGCTTCGCGCTTGACTTGCGCTTGAACTTTCTATTGATGTGGCTATTGCTGTTGTCTTGATTTTGTACTGCTCTTGTGACTTGTTGTAGTTTGTCGTGCTGTTTTTTGATCTTGTATTTAATGATTTTCGAACCAGTTTTGTTATTAGGGAGGAAATTGTTTGGTCATTGTCATTGGAACTTTTAAAGTTTGGTTTGGTAGAGTTGGTATGGGATACCGTCGATTGTAGTAGAGTTGCGCTCGGAAGTTTACTCGACATTTGAACAAAACATGAGTCTTACGCGTACAATGGTGCGTTGTTGAGTCCTTTTATGTTTGAGTGTGACAAATCAGCTTCAAGGAAAAAGATCTGTTACCATTGAATAAGTGGTTCAAGGAACCAACTATTATATGATACTGTTTCCGTAGACAAGTTAACTTTAGTGATGAGTTATATGTTGAAATTAACCTGTCTTCTTACAGGAACAAACTGAGGTGAATAAGATGGTTTATGGTGACTGGTGGGGGATATATCGAAGAGGACTGTTCCTAGAACTGCTATAACTTAAAAGAGTCATATACTCTTTATGTACTTTAACCATGTACTGTGTAGTAATTGGTTGATTCCAGAGACTAGAGCAGGAAGTCCTTTTTGAAGTCATTGAAGAAAGAATGATGCTGTGAAATGAGAATTAAGGAAGCCCAAAGTTTTAAAGATTACATGAAGAATGGGAAGAATAGTTCTAAGGTGTTAAAATATAGTTTCCATGTAATGGTGCTCCGTAGTAATGAAGTGTTAAAATGATAGGTTTTTCTATGAGGTAATGTGAACATCTCGTAGTATGATTTGTAGGATAGGTGTTTATAAGTGTTAGAGTGTTATTGCTCAATGTGTTTTAAGGAATGCTGGTAACTATGTGGTTAGTCTGTGAACAGGAAGTTCGTAAGCAGCACGTCATGTCGGCAGGGATACGGGGCAGAGCGTCGGCAGAGCGAGTAGAGGGTCTCTACGCGCGAAGGACGTGTTGAGATTACCAGGTGAGGGCCATTGCGGCGGTTTTGAAAAGGATTTCCTAAATGAATTGTCAAGATTTACCGCCAAGAGGCGCATGTTAATATAATGGTTAGGACGTGGTATTATACTTTATGGTCTGAGTAGCAAGTTGGAAATAAATGAGGATAGATATTTGGTTACCGTTAATCCTATGAGTATTATACTTATTTGATTCTATTCCATGTGATTCAAGTTCAAAATAAGATAAATACTTTCATAAAATCGATCTTGCCTCTGACCGACAAGCATGTGTATTATGTATCTAGTGGTTAAGGTTTCCATGAGATAAATACTGTTCTTGTTCAATTCATACATCATCTCCACGGTGAAAAGAGTTATTTTGGAGAGAAAACGACCACAAGCACAAATAACTCCTACTTCAATTCATATACAGAGCACAAATCTGAGGCAAATCAATTCTCTTATTAGCTATTTAGAGAGAAATTAAAAGAGAGAGAACCTTGACTATTGTAAGGATTCAACAGAGGGGTTGAAGTCAGGTGTAGTGTTGTGAGTTCAAACACAAAGTTAGACTACGAGTTTGAGTTGATGTGCACATTTAAGTGGAGTCGTGGGGTGTGCTGGGTCCGGAGAGTTGGGAAATCCAACATGAGTGTGTTTTGTCTTTTCGTGTGTAGATAATAAAAGAACATAGGGTAGGAGACGTAGGCCAAGTGGGTTATAACCTCGTACTGTGTAATTCCTTATTACTTTGTTTTATAGCCGTCTGTTTACAAGGAACCAGCCAACTGGTTCTCATACATAATCCCGAAGAAGAAAAATGGCTTACTAGCGATACCAATTCACCCCTCTTGGTACCATAGCTTTCAATTGTTATCAAAGCCAAGGTTCTTGTACGAAGTAAACATCTAGAGAAGTCAGCCATGGTTACTAAGATAAGATGCCATGGGTATCGAGCAAAAAAAAACCAGTTCAAACGAAGAACTATGGCAGTAGGGAAGAATAGGATCAAGAATGTGATCATGGAATCGCTATGAGTGCTGGCTTGTAGTTCAAGATGGTCTAAACGTTGTTATGAAGGACTGATTGCGACTCATAAAGGGCAAGACAAAATTTATGTGCCACCAATGCAATTGGGTCCTAATTCTAAATGAAGAAACAAGGAAAATTGGTCGGAGCGACCTGGTTACCGATCGAAAATCGATCGGTTATTTGAGTCGAATGTGAACTGGGAAGTTTGACTGAAATAAATGCGTCGGTGAAGTATTACGTCGATTCAGGACACAAATTCGGTCGTCAGGTAAGACATCAACCAATTTGAGGAACGACAGATCAATAATTGACAGGTATATACGACTGAAACGATCGTATTATCGACGACTAATGGTGGGTAATGGAGCCGGATTCCTGACGTATTCGTGATACTATCGTGTGTCCCCTCAAAAGACAATGGAGATTGACTAAGAGCTTTACCGATGTGTAATGGTTGGGCAACCAGCTAAAAAATGTTTTTTTCTTCTTTCATATAAAGTCAGACCGACACAATAATCGTTCGGTAAAGTGTAATTTCTTTTTCTTTTCATATAATAGTAAACAAATAATTTAAAAATAGACAATTACATATATATTAAATCAAAACATGTTACCACAAAAGAAAATATATTTTAATATAATAAATTCGCATAATATACAAGATCAACGCATTTTGGGTTCAAATTTTTCATAGTGAAAATAACAATATCAAACGTCAACAATACAATGCGAAACTCACTAAGGACTCCTATACGCACGGAAGGCTTCCAGAAGCGCCCAGACACCATCTTGTGTGTCGCGTACAGGCTTGTGTGAAAGGAAGAACGGGTCGCCGAATGCCTCATGAAAGGAGTCATCTGTGCTGCCCACATGTCTGCTCACGTCACCGCCTGCTTCTCTGTGATCCCTGTCGTAGACGGCGCGCTCTCTCGCAGCGTCTCGTCTCATCCTGAAATGGTGGTCTCTCTTCTCTAACTCCGCTCGAGCGCGCTCTGACGCCTCCAACGCGAAGAAGTATCTCATCCAGTTTAAGCGAAATCGCTGAAATACTAGGTCCGGTGTGATGCGCGAGCTTTTCATCATAATAGAGGTACAAGTCTATCTTTGCCGAAAACATAATACTCGGCCCCTGACGAAACCGCGCAACGGGTCGAAGAAAACGTTGTGGGATTATTCCGGAACCTCTTACCCTGAGGACTCAGTAAGGTTTTGCGTATCATTTTTGCCTGTAAATTATAGGTAGTGCAAGACATTCCAAATAAAAAGAATCTACACATTGACAGATAATTTTGGGGCGTTTATAGAAGTTTTGTCGTCCTTAGTTCTATAACCGATTTATTACGCCATATTTATAGCTAGTTATGTCATGTTATACCACGTTGAGTTTTCTATAGATCTAGAATTTAGGGTGTTTAGACACAGACGATGTTAAAAGTTGAATTTTAGGTCGTTTTGGAGCGTTTTTGATTTTGCTCTCTCAAGTTGTCACACTGTCTAATACATTACTAGTTTTCCAACCTTAGAAGCCAATATTAGACCAATTTGCTTCTTAGATGTTGTGAGCGGTTTAGAACGACACAAGACCATTTTAACGGCCTAATAAATTGACGCATTTAGGCCATTTTGGGCGTTTTTTGGGATTTCGCTCTTTACTTGTCACGGTTTCTACTCCATGTTACTAAGATTCACCTTAGACACCGTCCTATTAGACATCTCATTATGGCCTTCCTAGATGTGATGTGAGCGGAAGAATGCACAGACCAGAACGCAAATACTTGACATTTAGCGATTTCTGGGGTTGGCCGTTTGGCGATTTTCCTCTGAACTGTAAACATATTCTTATCCATTACTAGATTTCGATACTTAGGACACATCCTATTAGATGCCTAAGGTGATTGAGTCGGTGTAGAAATGACACAAGAACCATTTTTACGCAAATAGCTTGACATTTTTACGGCCATTTTTGGGCGTTTTTTTGGGCATTGGATCGCACCTAACTTGTAAAGATTTCTATTCATTACTAGATTCAAACCTAGACCACTCGATTAGACTACCATTGTAGCTCCATAATGTTGGATTGCAGGTCGGTTAGCAACGACACATGACATTTCTAACGCAAATACTTGAGCATTTTAGGCATTTTTTGGAGGTCTTGTTGTGGCCATTTATCGCGTCCGAATGTTCCATGTTCTATGCATTACTAGTTTACAAATCTAACGACGTCCTTTAGACACCATTTATGCTGTCCTAGAGTGTTATTGAGTCGAGTTGAAGCAGACTGACAAAAAGCCATTACGCTAGCATCTGACTGTTAGGCCATTTTGGGGCTTTTTTATGATTTTCTCTCTGAACTTGTCCACATTTCTATCCATTACTGAGATTGCAAAAACTTAGCACGTCCATTGAGTAACACCATGTGATGGCATCCCTAGAGTGTTGATGGATTAGGTCAGTTCAGAACCACAAGACCATTTACAAACGCAAATACTTGACATTTAGGGCCAGTTTGGGCTTTTGGGATGTTTCGCTGTCTCTACCTGTCACGATGTTTCTATCCATGGATTAAGATTCAAACCTTCAGACACGTCCTATACCGATCGATTATGCTTCGAGATTGATTGAGTCGTTAGGATGACACAGACTCAGTTTACGCGCAAAATACTGCACATTTTTATATATGTCCATTATTGGGGTTTTTTTGGCTTTTTCGCCTCCTAATTTTCCACATGTTATCCATTACTACTTTTCAAACCTTAGACATCGTCCCTATTAAACATACAATATGACTCTAGAGGTTGATTGAGGTCGGTGAGAATACGAAAACAAGACTAATCTTAGGAGTTTTTCGCTGTCATCTGGAACTCGTAATATTACAAAAGCTAAAGAATAAAAGTAATCCTATCGTACTCAATCGTGTTGTATCGCCAGATATTTCTCTCTAAAACATCAGATGTCAATTGCAACCATAAAATAAGCGGGAACTCCTGATCGTACTCTCCATCTGACCTCGCACGTATACCGTGGGCGTGAATTTGAATCGATGTCTAAAGATACATCGAAATGACAATTCATGAAATAAACAATTCCTATTTTCTATTCAAGTACTGTATAATGTACGGATTGCATTAATGTTTAGAAATATCTGTGCGGTAATAATCCGGCATCAGCCGATTAGTAGAGAAGGTTGTTTTTTACTAGGAAATATTTCCGGCATCTTAGAACATTATAGAGTCAATTAACGTGAACAAATCAAGAAAATCACTTACCCACGACTGTATCAACACATCGCTTGGACTTGTATTATCCACTGACCGGAATTCTTGCTGGCCTGATGGACTTGGTCAGAACAGTGATTTTCTTACTGAGAGGGTGCAGTGTAAGCGATGTAGCGAGTGAATCTAAGCGAGAGCATTGAAACAAACGACACGCATCAGAGAAGTAGCTTTTTGTATTACTTAGGCTTGTATTATAGCCCCAGCACGAACTGGCTAAGCAACCATAAATCATTAGGCTGACCATAAAAAATAGAAAGTTTAACAAACGGAATGTTAGTCGTTCATATTACCGTGAACTAGAATTAAAAAAGCTACTAATCCGGGACCAACGCCAGCCAGTTTTCTAGCTCAGACTGGTGGAGACGGATCCCTGGTAGTGAAATGCAGAGGCGACGTCACTTACGTTACTGCTCTCGTATTTCCTACCTAAGCCGAACTTCTGTGGGCTTTTTCGTCAGTCAGGCTTGTCCTTCAACGACTTATACAACCGCCTGCAGCCACCGGTCGTTCTTGGTCTTGAACGAGTGTATTGAAGAGTGTTCTCGGACGCTGCCCCAACTCATGGCTGTCCAATAGTACTTTTCTAATAGAGCAAAAACCAAAGAAATTATGTGAACGCGATAAGATTGTAGTAAAAAAAACAAAAAAAACTCGTTTTATGAAATTACATGGGTTGCTTTCCACCTTCCCATGCCACAGTGATCCTTGGTAGCTTGTATCTACGATTACTGTATTCTTCGAAGGCTATGGAAGTAGCCCTCAAGCATCTGTTACGACCGACAAGCACGGGCCGCATCGAACTTGATCACAAAAACATAGAAGATTAAACGATACGAATGCACACTAATAAAATATCAATAACAAGTAAAAATTAATACTTAAAACTCACCATAAGCACGAGGGCCAACTCTCCATTGGCAGCGGTTGGCGAGAAGGAGAGACTAGAGTAGCTCAAATGGAGGAGGTCGAGATGTAGAAGGCTTAATGGAGAGGATGAACGTGAAGCCAAATGGAGGAGGCTGAAACGAAAAAGAAGGGGTTCAAATGGAGAGGCGAAAACTGAGAGAGCCGAGATCGGATGAGTAGAGCCAGACACAGGAGTAGTGCGAGAATATGGAGAAGCAGCTCATTAGAAGCCTGGGAATGGAGGAGCCTGTAAAGATGGAGCGCCAACTGGAGAGCACAGCTGCCCCGTCTAACGGACGACCTGAGACGGCCGGTCCCTAGACAACTCAGCCTGAGACGACCGTACGTCATCAAGATGCATCGGTTGAGAAGTACTCGGAGAGCTTGAATCTGAAATCGAACGAGGCTGATGGGAATTGAGGCTGAGACTTGGAGTCGGAGAATGATGCGTAACGACTCGGATAGCCTTAAAACCAAAGGGGCTCCAACCCGATAACAATCCAGATGTTGGGAGAAGTCACTGATAAGTGCCACAACACGGCTGCGCGCAGATTGAAATTTTTTCTCTGAGATGTCATACGTCAAGGACCGAACCGACCCACTAGCTGTTTCAGCTCGTCAATCAAAGGTTGCATCGTAGACATCCAAGTTGCTATTAATTTTTGCCCAGGATCAAGCAGGAAAGGAAATGAATGGTTTTGAAGCACATGGACTGAACATGTTGTAAGGTGGTGGTGAGAATTAGCCAACAGAGTATTGCTTTCCAAACTTCCGAAAACGGAGAAAGCCCATCGCTCACAACCCAAGTCTGGACAGTTCGAGGCTGATGCAAAGTCCGTAAAGAAGGCTGCGAACCATGCGTCGTAAACTGACGGTCACGTGGGAGAGCGCATGTTCCCTTTCCTCGACAGGTTTTTCACAATGCCCATGCATAGAATCGAACAATGTTTCTAGTGGCAACAATCCTTGCAATCGCCGTGTTACGGGAAATACACTAGAAAGTCGTGCGGGAACCAAAGTGTGTCCATTCGCAAGGTCCTCTTTATACCGATTCGACACGCATGACGACACTTATCAAGCTCGACATCATCTCTTGCAATATAGCATGCGGTCACCTTTGGGCATGGCGGGTAATCTTTTCGTAGGAACTTCTAATCCCTTAGAGTACCTTCTTATGTCGTGTAGGTGTTACACTTATTCTTCGTTGCTGAGGAGTGTCATCACGTCAACAATGACAATACATCGTCGTCACCTGTGGCAAGTTGTACTCAGACTTCAAATGATCAGTTCTAGATGTCAGCTCTCTAACACCGAGATGTTGCTCCATCATACACGGTGCTCGGGCTGCTGAGCAACCAAAGCATTTGGCTGTCCTCGCATTTGGTTCTTCCTTCGGCCGAGTTCCTCTCAAGGAATGATTGGTCACGTTGTGTTCCCGGAAAGCGATCGCATAACCATTTCGGTAAGGATTCGTGTGAGTAGGAGACGAGGTACCCTCTACCGCGCCTTGTGCACAGTGACATAATCATCCATAAAGTTCAGAGTGAAACCAGTCCTTATACAAATGTAATCTGATTCCCGCATGGGAGGTTGGGGTGCATACGATGAGGCAAAAAATGGTCACATTTGTTGGCACTATTGGTTTTCTCATTTGGCCATTTTGTGTGTTTTGGTGATACATTTACTGCCGTTTGGGTTAGATCCACTTTGTTTTAGTTTGCAAAGCTTGTTAGTTTTAGTTTTTGTAGGTTTCCTTGGTTTCTCTTCTTTTTCTAGCTTTGTACAACTAAAAGAACAAGCTTGAAGTATTATTTCAAGTTGCTAGAGTCATATGTGAGTTCGAAGCTTCCAACTTTGTTGTTTTGCTTTTGGTTGCTATGGACGAGCCTTAGCATTTAAACGTTGCTCAACATCTTCTCGAGCCATATCTTTTTGTATAGCTAGGAGTTTACAGGGAGGCGTTTTGCATTGGAGAATAACTTCGAGAGAGATTTGACGAATATACAAGCTGCAATTCGAGCACCTGAGCAAGGAAGTTAGGGCCGTGCGAGAGTGCAGTTCAACTGAGGGGGTGCATCATGCTCCCAAGTTCGTCCCGTTTGCACGTGCTGCGAATTCAAAGTTCGAAGTGGTTAGGCGTGGAATCAGCGGCCTGTGGTTCGCACGCGCGCGTGTACATGCCCGCGACGCGCTCCACCCGCGCCTACTGCGCCGTCCTGCTGGACCCTCCTTCATTCCAGAAGATATTTTAAGCGCGACGCGCAGGTCTTCCCTGGCACGCACGTTCTGGACGGCCTCCTGGGCGCGCACATGCATCCGCACCGCGCCACTCTCGTCGGCCTGGGCAGCCATTCAATAAGCATTTTACGCGCGGAATACCGGCTGCATTCCTGGGCCTACATGGCGTGTGCCCGCACGTCCCATCTCCGCACGCACGTCCCGTGGCATCCGGATTTGACTTCTGCACTTTGACTTGACCTTGGGAGGTGTTGAAGCACAATGTGTAATAGTTAAGGATTTGTAAATAGTTGATGGCTGAATTTTGGCTTGTATAGTATAATTTTAGGAGAGTGAAAACAAAGATAGAATAGCACAAGTAGAGTACAGTAGCAATTAGAGATACAAGTCAAAGTTGTTCAGTTTCACATTCTTCTTCTTCCTCAACCACCGTAGAGAGAATTGAAGCTTTGTTTTTGCCCTAGTTTTTCTCAATTCTCCTCAATCTAACAAGTGTATATGCGTTTGACCTAAAATTCGAGGTAATGTCGTTTCTTATAGATTTCACTTTTAGGTAGTTTGCTCGGTTTTGTTAGAGTTTCGTTTATGCGAATTTGGAGGGTATTGTGAACTTGAGTTTTGATTCTTTTCTTCTTAGTTATAGCCCTTGTGTTGTGAACGGTTTGATCAAGTTTTTGCCGTGTTTTTTTATACCTCTTGTTGGTAATTTCCCTCTAATTTAATGCTCTAGTTTCATGCAGTTCGCTTGTTTTTCTGTTACTTTGTTACAATGTTGTTGTGAAGTATTAGCGAGCTTAGGAGCTAGTGATCCCTCTATAATCGCTTTACAGAGCAGCAAAGAAGTATATGGTCTCTCCAACATCTTGTTGCCTGATTCGTGTTTCTCAAGCCTATGCTAGGATTGACCACCCATTGTTGTGAGGGAGATGCTGGATTCAACCTTGGCAAGGGAGTGAGGTTTTGATTGGGCAATGGTTGATCTTGATGCTTAATGTACTAAGTAAGAACTTGAGGGGACTTGGGTTGAACTTATTTGAGAATGGTTAATTGACTTGGGAGGTATATGTTATCAAACCAACCATGATCTGCATCACGCAACTATTGTAGTGGAGGGTTGAAACCACTCGTTGATGGCTTTCACTATACTATGGAAGGTGGACACGTAGTGTACTTCCTAAGTGTTTAGATTATTGTTTTCCCCCAGAAAGCCTTATTGTCCAATAGTTTGGCTGCTAGTTTTAGATTCAAGGTTTACACTTCAAAGTATGTTTACTTCCAAGCTAGTGTGATGTTACGATGTTAAACTCCTTGTTACCTCCCAGAGGATCGACCCCTCACTCACCCTATGCTGGTATATGTTGAGTAGTAGGTATAGGTGTTAATTGGGATTTCACGAGCGCTGGTTAGGTGTTTTGTTCCCAATGACCTTTCTGGGCCCTTTCAAAATTTTGGGTCGCCGTTGCCGGGACGCAGGTGTTTAAGCCTTTACAAGTAGCTTGGTTTGTTGGCTTCTAAAAAAAAATCCAAAAAGATTTTCCCAACTTCGCTTGAAGTGTGATGTTTGCTGACAGTTCGAGATCTTTCATTTCAGGTGCAAAGTAGATGAGCCTGCTCGTTTTTATCCCGAGATTGAAAGGATTTGAGGAGATTAGGAACGTCTAGAAGGACGGGTTCTAAAGCAAGGTGAATGAGAGATAGTGAAGAATGAATTTGAGGAAGTGAGGAAATGAATAAAGAGGTTGAGGATTGAGAACGAAGAGATTGATGGCAGAGGCCGAATTAAGGATTTAAGGGGACTCTCGGGATCCTAGCAACGACTAAAGCGATTGTGTGATCTAATAAGAGGGAACTTCTGTGAGAGTAGAGCCGAACCTCATTCAACTTATCAGAATGAGAAGGTCGTTTCATGGACTTAAGAGTGAGAACCAAAACACTAAGACTTGAGAATGATGTGACACTAGTTAAGGTTAAGTGAGTGAACAAGAGATTTGAAGGGGCTTAAACTTTTTGATTCTCACTTTTGGAAGGCTTGATTGGTTGGAAAAGGAAGTCAAATCTAATTCATTGACTACATGGGATAGAGACCACCAAGCATTCCCTACACAAGTTTTACCCTTCATGAGGAGAGACGGCGGAGAGTCGACTAGAGTTACAAGGGTTTACCAAAGAGTTAATCGAGACACTTTCCGAGGCTTTGGGAGAGATTTAAGAATATAGTCAAGGGATGTCCACATCAACGGTTATCCCGAAAGTTACTACCCAAACTCGTATAGGGGCCAATACACAAAGCAATGACTAGTTTGGACGCGGGGGCGGGAGGCAATCATGAAACAAAAGTGAAGATGAAAGAGGGCATAATTGAGGAGATCGTGAAACTACTCCAAAATGGCAAGAAGGGGAAAGGCGCCCCCCAAGGCAAGCTAAGGTATATCCATGCTCTAGGCGAAGAGACGTAGTGAAAACTACTAGACAGGTATCGAAGGCCATATTTGGGTGGGAGATGTCCATTGAGAAGGGGGAATGTCCTCCTCTCAAGTGGCTCCACGCCACCTTGCTTTGAAGGCCAAGGTAAGACCAAACCCCAAACTTATAATTCTCAATGCACCCAAGGCACATGTTGCAAATATTTGTGGTGCTCTAATGGGATCATACTGCGATCTTCATTGTCAGCGTACAAAAGTGTGTTTTGATGGATGAATTCGTTGTTGATTGAATGTGCCTATGGACTGATTGATTGGAACGTAATTGTCACTTGATGGATGACAATGGGGTAGAGACCAGTCAACAGATGTGGAAGGCAACCCAAACCAAATATCTTATGGGCCATAGAGCGCGCCCTTACAACCAAGCCAGCCAAGGCGGGAAATGATTTTGGGTAACCGAAGACGCATCCAAGCCAAACGGGTTGTCAACACCGCCCAAGGAGGAAACGGGTTTGGTAACTCAAAGGCAAATCCCCTCAGAAGAGGGTTGTGTATCAAGAACCTCCTGGCTGCGTGGCTGTGAGCAGGAGAGAATCTCCAAAAGTTGAAGGTTCAAGTTGTACGAAGTCTTCATAGGCCCTTTTACTCTTTTTAACTGTGCACATTTATGTAGATTCATGCAATTAATTGATTTTGACTAGTAAGACTATACCGAAATTGCATTGTGGTTACATGTATCAGTGGAGGCTTTATGGATACCTGGACTGGTCATTGTTGGTTCCTGCCAATCGGTAGAGGCTCCATACTTGGGAACATCACGTGCTGTTCTCCAGAGCTGGTGTTCTTGAGATGGATCAGTGTTCGACCCTTGACAGCCTGTAATTGACCGGGAGGTATTTACCCAGTTGGTGAGAACAAGCGTCACAAGACCTGGGTACTGGTAGAGAAGTTTTCAGCAACAACCCTTTAGCCATGTCGAGCAGATACATAGGAGCTGGCGCAAAAATTGGCAAGCACTGGCGCCCTCTCAATAGGGAAAGGGGGGCCCCCCAGCTAGTTGGCAGGGAGAATACACAAGAATTAGGAAAAAAGTGTGTTTGTTTTGCTGATGATTTGATATTGTTTAGCAAGGGTGAAGAAGGTAGTATCTAGTTATTGGTGAAAGCTTTGTAGCATTTTGAGGATGTCTTTGGTTTAAAGGCCAATACCTCTAAATCTGAATTGTATCATTCTAATTTGGATAGTACTGCAGTGACACAAATATGTGAGGCTACAGGTTTTAAAATTGGCACTTGGCCCTTCAAATACTTAGGAGCTCCAATCTGTAATAGAGCTTTCAGGCTTAAAGATTGTGGTCAAATCACAGAGAAGATGGCATCCAGGATAAGGGTGTGGCAAAGCAAACATCTCTCCTTTCCAGGTAGACTTCTGTTGGTGAACTCTGTATTAATGAGTGTGTGTACTTACTGGATGCAAATAATGATACTTCCTATAGGATTGCCACATCATTTAGATTAATGATATTTGTAGAAATTACTTATGGRATGGTATGGCTGATGCTACCAAGCCAGGTTATGTTAATTGGGATAATGTTTGTAAACCTAAGAAGAATGGAGGTRTGGGTGTGAGGAATATCATGCTTAGGAATACTTTGGTTGTTTCTAAGATCATTTGGAAGATTGGGGATAACAAAGACACCTTATGGGTTAAGTGGGTTTATGGGGTTTACCTCAAGAACCAAAARTGGTGGGATTATAGTCCAAAGGTARTGCTAGRTGGATTTGGAGAGCCTTGTGTTAGACAAAGGATAAGATAAAACCTWGGCTTACTCAAGGCTGYTGGCCTCAATGTGTGGCTAGTTTTAGCATTGCAAAAGCCTACGAGGCTTTGGTGCAGGTARAAGATCCCCAYGTGCCTTGGGATTCTTTTGTGTGGTGTAGATTTTCTATACCAAAGCACAGGTTTATTTTCTGGTTGATGATGCTATAGAGACTGCAGGTGAAACAAAGACTGAAAATGTATGGAGTATCTCTTGATGACCTTTGTTGAATTTGTGGCTCAACTATGGAGACTCATGACCATTTGTTCACTGATTGCCCTTATAGCAAGCAGGTCTGGACTGAGCTAAGGAATTGTCTGCCTTTTGGTTTTGGTTGCATGAACATGACTAATTTGTGCTCTAAACTCAGAAGGGCCAAGCATTTGAATATAGCTCAACAAGTGGTCTGCACTATGACAGCTTGTGCAGTTATTTATTATCTGTGGCATGCTAGGAATGATGCCTACTGGAATGGRAAGCTCCCAAAAGTGAAATATACTTGTAATTCAATTAAAAATGTTYTAAAGCTTAGATGTACTATTCTTATGAGCACTGTAAGCATGGTAAAATTTCGAAACTGGATCAAATGTATTAGAACTGGTAGGTTGTTACTAGTGGTTGTTTGTCTTCTCTTGAATGGGGGGAAGCCTACCTAGTAGAGTTGCTCATTCTTGAGAAGTGCTTAGGATGTATGTTGGTGTGCAATAAAACTTCTTTATTTCCAAAAAAAAAAGATCGTTTTAGTTTCAATGGCATCTTATTTCATTACATATATGTGGACAACAGTGTATTATTAAGTCAATCTAATCAATCAAGCCGCCCGTCATGGCCATCGATCTAAGTTAATCAATTGGATATCTGATTTTATTTTGAGTAACCGATGTACAATATGATGAGTCCAAGAAGTTAATGTGCACACGAACTTGCAACTTGCAAGTAACATCGTAAAAAGTAAAGTTTAACAACCTCCATTGCTATTAACTATTAACTTAAACATTAATTTTACGTCAATCAAATTTACATATTTTTCTTTACATTAAATCAATCTCATTATCTTATCAAATTACTTATATATAGGTGTAAAATAATAAGTAAAATTCTCTATTTAATTATTAAGTTATTTCAATCTAAGTTTATTTCACTTTAACTGATTACAGTTTCCTTTGATTACAATTCAGTTAAGTTAAGTTTCAATTGCAGTTTATTTCGGTTAAGTTTATTTCAATTTAGATGATTACAGTTCAATTAAGTTCAGTTAAACCCAGTTCAGTTAAGTTTTGTTTCGGTTAAATTCAATTCAGTTAAGTTCAGTTTTGGTTAATCTCAATTCWGTTCATTTCAGTTTTAGTTTTATATTAACAGTTTAATTCAGTTTTCAAACAATTACTTTTAGTTTCAGTTTGTTCAATTCAGTTACAGTTTAGTTTCAGTTTTATATTACCAYTTAAATTCAGTTTTAGTTTGACTCAGTTTCAGTAAAGTTCAATTACTGTTCATTTCAGTTCAGTTAATTCAGTTATATGTGCAGTTTATTCAGTTTAATGATCAGCTTCATAACCAAATTGACAGCCCTAGGTCACTCCTAAGTCTCAACAAACTTTGATGTTTATGTATATTATTTTGATGTTTACCCATATTACTAGGATGTCCATGGTTCTTCTTTTTTTAATTATATTTTTTAGTGGGTCCGTCCTTCATGTGTCACATAATCCTACTTCTTCCGTTTAATAAAGTCATGAAGTTTGTATATGGGAACCAAAAAGGAGAGATAAAAGCATTAAGTCATTAAGTAGGTGTAGAAAAATGTGCAATTTTAAATTTTTAAAGGAAAAAATTAGAAACTAATAATATCCACCTTTGGTAGTCTGCTCTCAATAATCGACCTCAAGTATACAAGAATAATCTCAACTTTAATGGGTGGTCTCCAAAATAATCTGAACTTCTCATTTTGCCTACTTTTGTGATCCATTTTCGGCTCTGTTCTATGTAAGAAAATGAGAGTTCAGATTATTTGGGAAGACCATCCTAAAAGTTTGGATTATCTGTAATTACTTTGAGGTCGGATTATTGAGAACAAGCCACCAAAAGGTGTGATTATTTGTTTCCATTTTGCCAATTTTTAATTGTGACTCCACATAAAAGAGAGAAAATTAAGTATTTTATTGTGGTTCTATTGCTAAAAAAGAAAAGAAAACAAATGTGGTGTTATTCTAAAACTTTCCAAAAACAAGAAAACTGGTGCATTTTAAGAAAATGAGAAAGTATAAAAAAAATATAACAATAAACCACATAAACCCTTTATAATATACAAGAAATTTTGGGAATAAATACCTAATTTCGGAATGTTTTTGAAAATGTATACTCCCTCCGTTCCTTGAATTCCTACCACGTCTCACTTTCTACACTTCACTTTATTCATTTTAGGAAACTTTATATTTTTTTTTATTGGTGGTCCACCATGTGGAGCCCATCATTACACTTGCAATACACTCATGTGCATTAAAAAATGTAATTTATTTGTTTCTCCTCCAATCTAAATCTACTTTTTTAACCCCCTTCTCATATTATATTAGTTTCTACATTTTACACCAAATAGTGTATGGTAGAACTTTAAGGAACGGAGGGAGTACCTAGTTTCGAGTTTATTTTAGCTTGAATATCTACATTCGTCAAAAACTTTGGTCAATCGTACCTACTACGTCAAACTAACAGAATCTTGAAGAAAACGAAATTGACCTTTTTCTTTTTCCCTTAAATTCTCTCCTTTCTCTCTCTCTCCCTCTACCACTGTCTCCATTCTCCCACCTTTCTCCTTCCTTGTTCCATCATTTTTTTTTAATTTTTTTTACTACAAATCCTTCATCCTTCTCATGTAATTGTTTGATGTTTCGAATTTATAGGGTCTCGAATTTCTTTCGTTTTTCATCATATTTTGGCTTTTCAGGGGTTTTAAAATTCTGGATTTAGGGTTTGATTTGATGTGAAGTTGTTGCAAATTGTTGTGGTGGTGTTGCGAATTAGGGTGGCGGTATTGTGTGATAGTGTTGTGTTGCAAATTGGAGTGGTGGAGTAGCGGTGTTGTGATTTTTTCATTCAATATTTTGGTATTTCGGTTTGATTTTTGGGTTGATTTTTTGGGTTGATTTTGGTGTGATTTTTGGAATGATTTTTGGGTGAATTGGAAGGTTTTGGAGGTGTTGGAAGGTGGCAGGAGGTGTTGCTGGAATTCGAAGGTGATGGAGGTTATGGCAACCTGTGGTAATGATAGTTGTGATGGGTGATGGCGACATGTGGTAGTGAATCTAGTGATAGTGGTGATGGATGATGGCAGTGTATGGTAGTGATGGTGGTGATGGGTGAGCAGTGTGGGTGGCTACAATAACATTGTGCTTCGTGGGAGGTTGGAGGAGGAAGAAGAGGCTCACGTAAGGGACACGTGAGGGAGAGAGTTCGTGGGGCCCACACACCTTAACAGCTCTGTTAAGGTTTTYAATGAAAGCCATTAGTAGGTACTGATTTACAAAAATTTTGGCGAATGTAGGTATTTAAGTAAAAATAAATTCGAAATTAAATATTAATTTTCAGAWACATTCCAAAACTACGTATTTATCGCCAAAATTTCCTAATATACATAAACAAAAAATTTTGTCGAATATYACCAATGTTATCCCAACACGGTGTTGCATTCATCACTATGATCACTCCTCCGCCCAYAAGTATCCAAAAAGCCAAGAATATGATTACAAAAATCATGGGTTATGTCATGCTATATAGCAAATATACAGGATATGGGTCGTTTGCATTAGACAAGGCCCAATATTAACAACAAATTACTTTTGTCATTTGTGTTTGTGTCATTGTTTTAAGATATGACTCATTGTGTTCTGCCCTCAAATTAAGTTCAAAAACAACCCGTGAGAGTCGTACAAAAAGAACGAAAGGGCAATTTTGTCAATTCATAATAATCAACAAAATCAAAGATAAAGCAATAAAATTTGAAAAGCAAATGGCCGTTTGAAATCCCAACTCCCCAAAAAAGAAAGCATCCCAAAGTTTTTTAAACTCACTCAACCAAAACATTACATCACACACAAAGGGGTTGCATTCACAAATCACAACAAACAACTTCCCCATTCCATTTCGTTTCATTTCAAATCAAAAACACAACAAAAAAAAAAAAAGAAAAGAAAAAGAAAGAGAGAGACTCCAAATGACCGGGCTTATAATGATTACGAAGGGGGGTGGTTGTGGGGGAGGCGGAGGCGTTGGTGCGACTAAAAGTCCGGCACCAACGCCTTCGCCAACGACTGCAAAAGGGCAAACAAACGAACAAGAAGAGCAGAATCAGCTGTCGTTAGTGGCATTACTGCTGGCAGCTCTCAGAAAGTCAATGGTATCTTGTCGCGTAGATCGAAGAGAAGAGCAGGTTATGTCWACCACAACAGTTCATCGCATGGAAATGGAGATGGAAATGGACATTGGTTGGCCTACTAATGTCAAGCATATTACCCATGTTACTTTCGACCGTTTTCATGGCTTTCTTGGTCTTCCTGTTGAATTTCAGGTTGAGATTCCTACTAAAGTTCCAAGTGCTAGGTAAATTTCAATTTCTTTAATCTGGCTTTCTTCTACTTTCAAATTTGAATCATGGTTTTCATTTTTGTTTTTGAAATGATGATGATGATAATAATAATAATAATAATAATGGGGGTTTAAATTGAATAAAACAAATACTTTGAATAAGATGCAGGTTTTTCATGTGAGTCATTTAATTGAGGGTGAATATGAGGTTCAAATTTCAAAGCCTTACAAAAGTTGTTGTCACTTTAATCAATGCTTGGCCCCTCATTTTTGGATGGTATTTCAACCGTTTAACTACTTTGATCATACTCAGTTAAAAATTTGTGTGCCCAAAATGATTTAAAGATGGCAAGTAGTTAGATTTTTTTCTTTTATTTTGTGTGGTGTTATATTTTTACTGTTGTGATTTTGAAGGTTGCTTTTAATTTGAAGATAATGGTTGGAAAAAAGAAGCAAATCTAAAAAAAGTGAGAAGTCGAACGTGGTTGGTCATGGGATTGCATTACCTTAGATAGTTGAGCAACTTCTAAACGTCAGTATTTTGATTCCCAATAATTATAACACTTGTGATTGTTGTGATTTGCGAATTGCAACTATTACTAGTTTAGCTCGCAATTATATCATTACTTGACCTCAATTCTCATGCATGAGATCAAATTCAATCTACATCGTTATTCATTTGTTCATTTGTGACTTGYTATGAAACAAAAATTATACTTGTAGTTATGTCAATTGGACTTTTCCTAAGTTAGCTACTTCCTTAGATATGCACCGTGAAAATTGTCATGACAAAAGGGTCATTTTCATGTTTTTTTACGATAGATATTCAATGAATGGYTGGTTCAATATGGTCATTTTTTAATGAACTACTACACTACAACAACGAAGCCATTAGTCCTCAAATAATTTGGGTAGGCTAGTCATGATTTGTTATGAGGAATGACAAAAATCAGCTACATATATCTAACGCAAAATTATCACCTAATAAWTCATATTGTATCAACTAATGAGAGCTCTTAAGGAGACTTAAGCAAGGTTTTTTTTGTAGAGTCGCCTGATTCACCAAACTACCATTATTGTGCCTTTGCTGGAAAAACTCTGCTGTGCATTCTATATGATATATTATAACATGATAAGATTATAACTGAGGTTATATTATTATAATCGTTGTTATGATATGTGTTTCAACGATGCACATCTATGTAGGTGTCTTGAATGATTAATTGTCTTGTCTGTCTGATTTCATGGGGGGTGCTATTTAGTCATCTTGTATGACTTTATTGTTACTGATTAGACATTAATAGCTCAGGCTGTAATTTTACTCGGTTATTCTTCCTTGGCATCTTAATGGGTTATGACTGCAAGAGTGCAAGACGGATTATTGATTAAAAGAATTCGTGTAAAAGTAATTGAATTTTCAACAATGTACCTTTTAAATGGAGAATTAMGTTTAGATTGTATGGTTAGGACTTAGAATGGATCAATTAAAATTCTGCTGTGATCTTCTTGAGTGTCATATGGCATAACGGTATTAAGAAGCTGTACATTTACATATTAACACTTGAAAAGTATGGTAGMTGTGAGATCATTCTCTGAAATTTGTGTTGTACTTGAAGTTGGCACTTTAGGAAGTAGGGACTGCAATGTAGTCGTATTAGTGCATTCTATCTTGCTTGATACTATCGGGTTCAATGAAATGTTAATATCTCGTTTGTCTCTCTGCAGTGTGAGTGTGTTCGGTGTGTCAGCAGAATCAATGCAATGTTCTTATGATACCAAAGGAAATAGTGTCCCCATTATACTCTTACTAATGCAAGAGAGGCTATACTCCCAAGGGGGGCTTAAGGTATGGATTTCCATCACTTTTGCAAGTTATACAGATGACAAAAGTAGGAAACAAGGAAAMTGCAAAATTTTAACTACTTATTTCACATCTAATTTRAAGCGGTTATGTTGTGTTCTGCAGGCTGAAGGAATATTTCGTATAAACCCTGAAAATGGTCAAGAACAAGTAGTTAGAGACCAGCTTAACAGGGGCATAGTGCCAGATGACATAGATGTGCACTGTTTGGCTGGCCTAATAAAGACCTGGTTTCGAGAGCTCCCTTCTGGAGTATTGGATGGCCTTTCTCCTGAGGAAGTTCTTCAGTGCAACAATGAAGAGGATTATCTTGTGCTTGTGAAGCAGCTTAAACCGATGGAAGCTGCACTTCTCAACTGGGCTATTGATCTTATGGCTGATGTGGTAGAGGAAGAGGACTTAAACAAGATGAATGCTAGAAATATTGCTATGGTGTTTGCCCCAAATATGACTCAGGTAATATAAAATGCTATACATAATCTGAAGAACTAAGTATAAGAACCTAAAGGCTACAACATTAAGTAATTATAACACGGCGTCACTGCACGATGTGTGATTTTGTCATAAATTGTGATGCGAAGTATTACTGTTGTTGTTATAGGATACGTACTTATTGGACTTACTCCATGTGGCTATGTACAACCCAAGTGCAGAATCCATTAGTGAAGTTTGTGGCCCAAACATGACTTATGATACACTGTATTATTGGGTACAGGGAAGTTAACTGAAATAAATTAGTGAAAGATGTGATGGAAACTTTAATACGAAGTACAAAATTATTTGATCCCATCGGGGTGAGGGTGGTGGACTGGTGGTGTAGGGGCTCTCTTTCTTTGACTTTCAGTTTAGTGCCAATTGTGTGATTTATTGAACAGTTAATAATATATATTTGCTTAATGCAGATGTCTGATCCACTCACAGCTCTGATGCATGCTGTTCAAGTCATGAACTTGCTTAAAACTCTCATAACTAAAACTCTAAGGGAACGCGAAGAAGCTGTTATTGAGGATAACTATTCACCTATGTCATCTCGTTCCTCAGGCCAGGTGAGTGATGAGGAATATGATAGTCATCAAGAGATGGATAACAGTTGTGATTCAAGAGGGCCTGCTTCTGATTATGATGAATCTGCTGATTACAGTCATGCAAAAGAGTATGATAATGAAGCTCAAAGTGGCTCACTGAGTGACATAGAGGAGTGTTTCTTAAGGCAATTGGACCGAAACAAGGTAATTGGTAACCAACAGAATGAAARGGAAATGGCAATGTCTAACAGTAAAACATGGAATTACAGATCAAGTGACTTGAAAAGCTTATCAGAACGATATGAGAATGTAAAAGATGTGGAAATGGACCAGTTGATGGAGAGGGCGTCTTCAATGCCATTGCTTGTGAACAGTTGACATGTGGGGGGGGAGAATGCTCTATTCTCTTACAGTAGCTTGAATCATTTGTTCAACATTTACCTGTATTACTTGTTGTATGTGCATTGTTGTGTTCTGTATATTAATTAGAAGTTAGCATTTCATCAAGTGGAAGATGAAATTGTTAGGACTGATGGTATGCTTCAGTTGGATTATAATAGTCAGGGATCAGTTTGCCGCTGACCTTTCATGGTAGGAACGGGAGATATTCTAGCATTAGACTA
>SNQN01006114.1:27453-40433 GCA_008642245.1 Bassia scoparia | reverse complement strand
GCCGCTACATGCGGGCGAATTGGGTTACAGATCTGATTCGTACCATGTCCCCGAACCCACGAACTGGTTATTGGATCAGAACGTGGGGCCATTAATTTGGCACCAACGTTTCGGGCGTCCGTGAATAACCTTTATAGGCACGGTGGTGACTCCCCTTACTCGACAACACTACCCCAACGCACTCACGTGCGGGCTCCGTGGCTCAAGCCCACGCAAAGCACCTCGATGTAGTACCAAGCCGCGCGCCCGCTATACGCGAGGGCGCGGCCCACGTCCTACACCCGCAATACTCTGACAACCACCAGTCGCTGGTCGTCACTACTACTACCCCCACTCGCCTCCAACCATCGATGCGCCTACCACCGCATCTCTTAGCAACCCCAACCCTTCACTCCGCAACACCTCACGGCGCCCCTCGCATTGTTGCTACGTACACAACTTCGTCGCCCATCACCCGTCGGTGGTCGTCAGAGCCTTAAGCAATGATTATTATTAATTAATATTAATCGTAAACATATTATTTTTAATCCAACACTTAAGAAAAAAATAAATGTCGAAAGTAGAACMAAACAAGGGTGGGTTCGACCTAGAAAATAGAACCCACCGATGGTGGGTTCGACCTACAAAGTAGAACCCACCGACGGTGGTATTACTTTCTAGGCCGAACCCACCGTCGATGGGTTCTACTTAGTAGGCCGAACGAATACTATATAAAAACACGTAATTTTGGCCAAAAACTTATCGGAGTCAGGGTGCTCGATTCTCCAACGTCGTCGTCCATCGTCGTCTGTGGTTTGACCTCTTCGTTTTGCTTGGCGATTGTACTAGGCGACAGAGATGTTCGATGTCTGAGATGGTGGTGGTGGGGACTAGTATTGGGTGGTGGACTAGAAGTTATGGGTGGTGGTGAGTTAGTAAGAGAGAGGATGAAATGAGAGGGTAAGGGTAATTGAGTAATTGACTTACGTATTACGGGCGAAATACGGAGTATTGCGGGCGTGATATAACACAACCCTTTTTATTGTACAAAAAGGTGAATACTAGAAAATTGCCGTATCGAAAAATTTGAAGTGTGGATTCAAAATTGTAAAATTAAAAAATATATATTATTCAAATTCAAATTCGGATTACAAACAATATTAGGATTAATAAATAATAAATTCCAAATTTACACCATAATTAAAAAGCAATTCATCACGAATAACATTTTTAATAGATTTGTCAATAATTTTTTGGAAAAATGGAAACGAATAATCCCACCTTTTGGTGGTCTTCAATGAATAATTCGACCTGAGCGTAATTACAGAAAATACTAACCTTTAACACCTATCTTCAATAATTATACTAAATGACCTAAAACTTGATAATCAGGTCATCTTCTATTTTTATTTTATTTTTCCTTTTTTTTCCTGGGTAATCATTTTCCCTAATCTTCTAATAACCGGTCCCTCCCTCCTCCCCCCAAAACCACCCCCACCCTACCCAGCGACCACCACTGCTCCACCACCCCAACTGACATAACTGCAGGTATACCGCCACTAATACTCCCCCACCCTTGCTACTCATTCCCCACCATCAAAAATCCACCATCACCCTCGAAAATCCACTCGTCGCTCTATCGTTTGCCTCTAAACTCCTCTCCCACCCCTCGCCACTCCTCTCCCACCCTCGAAACCATCCCCCTAACCCTCGACATTTCTCCCCCACCCTCGAAACCAAAACCACAACCCTAACACTTACCACCCTGGAAAGTAAAATTAAAGGAGAAAGAGAGAGCGAGATAAAAGGAACGACAAAGTGGAGTGCAGCGGCGATGGAGGGAAACGACGGGGGTGGTTGATTGGGTTGTGGTTGCGTGAGGGTAGTTGATTGAGGGTGAGGGGGGGTGTTTGTGGTTTGGGTTGTGGTTGCGTGAGGGTGATTGATTGAGGGTGAGGGTGGTGTTTGTGGATTGGGTTGTGGTTGTGTGAGGGAGGTTGATTGAAGGTGGTTGATTGAGGATTGCAGTGGTTGGGCTTTAGTGGTGGTGCGGCAGTGGGTGGACTATAAATGTAGTGGTTGCTTTACGTTTTATTAGATTGCTTATAATTTTTATTTTATTTTTTTAATATTTGAAGCCTATTACCGATGAAAGAGGGTGAGGAGAGAGATTTAATAGGTAAACCTTAGCATTTAGTATAACTAGTATTATTGGCACGCTATGCGTGCTTAAACACATCGAATAATTTAAATTTGAGGTAGTTTGACATGTCTACTAATATATTTGGGGTGTCATGACACTTTAGTACTTTACATTTTTTTTCTTTGAATTTTACTTAATATTTAGCGTAGTTTTAAAAAATTGTGTTATGAATGTTTTAGTGGTGAAAGAGAAATGTGTCTTATACTCCCTTCGTAACGTACTTTATAAATTCAACAGTTGTACCTTTTTGCTTAATTTTGCCAAATAATCTAATGGTAAATTAGAAAAAAATTAGTGGGGTGGTCGCTTGAAAAAAGGTTTGAAAGAAATTGGTAGATAAAGACAAAAAAATTGGGTAAGTAATTGGAACCACTTTTTTTCAATTAGTTTTATAATTAGAGAGTTAATTGAAACAAAATTAGAAAGGTTAGTACAATACAATTGTTACAATTTTTGGTTACATCAAAAAGACAATTGTTAGAATTATTCGTTCAGAGGGAGTAATCCGAGTATAATGGAGTCACCAAAGTATTACTTTAAAATCATAGTAGTCTACTATAATTAGTGTTTAAATTCAATTATAATTAATATATTAGTGTCCAAATTCGTCACATATTATATACTTTGTGTCAAAATTCGTTATAAATTATATAATTAGTGTCTAGATTCATTGGACATTGATTATCATTGATATTTTGGTAGCTAGTGTTGAATTTGACATATTAATGCAATTAATTTTGGTTGATTGAAAAATTAATGGCTCTTTTGTTTAAATTAGTGTCTTGAATTTGCATTGATTTATATTGGTATTGACTATGACTTGTTTGGATTTTTGTTTTTTTTATAATAAGTTTTTTTATATATATAATCATTAAGGGTAGGAATGTAACTTCCTAGGGGGGACACCATTGTTCCCCCTTCCCTTATATTATAGAGATTATTGAAGATAGGTGTTAAACGTTAGTATATTACATAATTACGCTCAGGTCGGATTATTCATTGAAAATCACCAAAAGGTGAGATTATTCGTTTCCATTTTTCCTAATTTTTTTTTTATCTCTATTATAACAAAAGGCATACCTTCAACGAGAATGTTAATATGTAACTTACTCGTGTAGTTTAGCTTGATATTCTTTGGTAGGCTCGTCACTTATTGGAGCTCTAATTAACGATGAACTTTTCTCAAACTTCTTCCCAAAGTTTAAAGTCCATCATTCTTTAATTATATATATTACACTGAAAAATGCTTTTATAATTTGTAGTTGGAGGTATTTATCCACCCTTGTGGTTTATTTGCATTAAAAAAATTTGAAGCTGAAGGTGGTTTAGGAGGCGACATAAACGATGAAGATTGAATTATACGTTACACATTTGGGATTGGAAATTGGGCACAATATATTACCGACATATCGATTATTGAGGTTTTTGGTATGAATCCAAAATTGAAATGTGGGCACCAATTCTAGGACCACCACCATTCCTTCCACTAATCCACGGGGATGATAGAGATATCACGTTGATTGGATAAGGGGATCAATCACATGGTTGACTTACATTAAATTAACATAGACTACCATTGAATTATCATAGACAACATTTAAACTAACACAGACGGCCTTTGAATAAACATAGACGTTCAATTAATCTGCGACATTTTCAATAAAAACTGACCCACCTCAATTTCTTTTTTCACTTTTTTCCTACAACTTTATTTAGTGGGACCTCACTTTTATACTACTTTAATGGGTGATTGACCATTATTATTCCACACATGTGATTGCTCTATACTTCCTCCTAATCCACTCCCATGTACCTCCTGAACCCGTGTTTTTTCAAAGTAAAATGTAAAAGTACTTGTATAAAATTAAATACTAAATATATAAGGTGCTTCTCTTGGGTTATCCTTGGGGTTAGGCTTAGTTTGATGGTACCTCGCTATTTTTAAAGTTACCTCAAGATTCAAGTGCCCTTGGAATTAAACTTTCATGTTTTTTAACACACCCGTCCTTTTGAGTGAAATTTGAAAAAAAAAAAAAAAAAAAAGGATAAAATTTGCAACCCAAAGAAACAACTGGTCATTTTTGGCAATTAACAACCCAAAGAAACAATAATGCAAAGAAACCCCGCCCGCTTCCATTTGTTATGATGATTTTGTGTTTTTGATGTTGGCCACATGGGTTTTTTATGGAAAGCAAAGGAAAAATTTTAATAGAAAAATGAATTAGCAACTCTACGGGTTCCCAACCCTCATACACACAATAATGTAAAATGTAATTACATATGCAATAAATTGGAGAGATATGATANTTATTATTCCACACATGTGATTGCTCTATACTTCCTCCTAATCCACTCCCATGTACCTCCTGAACCCGTGTTTTTTCAAAGTAAAATGTAAAAGTACTTGTATAAAATTAAATACTAAATATATAAGGTGCTTCTCTTGGGTTATCCTTGGGGTTAGGCTTAGTTTGATGGTACCTCGCTATTTTTAAAGTTACCTCAAGATTCAAGTGCCCTTGGAATTAAACTTTCATGTTTTTTAACACACCCGTCCTTTTGAGTGAAATTTGAAAAAAAAAAAAAAAAAAAAGGATAAAATTTGCAACCCAAAGAAACAACTGGTCATTTTTGGCAATTAACAACCCAAAGAAACAATAATGCAAAGAAACCCCGCCCGCTTCCATTTGTTATGATGATTTTGTGTTTTTGATGTTGGCCACATGGGTTTTTTATGGAAAGCAAAGGAAAAATTTTAATAGAAAAATGAATTAGCAACTCTACGGGTTCCCAACCCTCATACACACAATAATGTAAAATGTAATTACATATGCAATAAATTGGAGAGATATGATATATGAAGTATAAAATTAATGTTTAACTGTAATGTACTCGGGACAATGAAGTTTTAATATATATGAATTRAAGAGGGTTGTCGTCAACTCATAGACTATAGGATCATTCAATCACTCCCCTAACATCATATTTTCCTTAATCTTTCTTTCGTTTTGATATAAAAAAAATTAAAATTTGATGGAGTATTAAATTAATTTAGAAATCACTTTATTTTACATAGGTTGATTTTTGAATTTGATCGAACCTGAATACTTATTAATCTATTAATTTGTTAATCTTTCTCTTTTTTTTCCTATATTTGATTGACCTTTCTTTTTTCTTGTTAATTAACTGATTTTATGAACGATAAACGCATATAATCTATGTTATCTCTATTATATAAGTGAGGGAAGCAATGGTTTCCCTCACACACAATTACTAATATACCTTGTCTAAATATTTAAAATACACATCAACACACATTATGTAACTTAACAAAAACAAAATCATCCTTAAATTACTTGGTATAAACTCAATCTCAAAAGTCAAATCTAATGTAAGAATATATTCCACAAATAAATTATCTCATCACATATATAAAAAATGGTTAATTTTGGGACGCTTTTCCATGGACGCTTTTGCAAAGGGTCCCAAAAAGTTGTAGGGCGCCAAAACATATTTTACAATTTTGGATGCTTTTTGTAGTCCTTGCAATTTTGCACGCTAAAAAGTGTCCTAAATGTATGGAAAGTCACGTGAAACTCACGAAATTGTGAAATATTCCAAATGGCGGAGAAACAAAACAATTCAATATTTTACTCAACCGTGCTTTTTCTCCACTACCGCCATACTGCTCCCCCTCTCTTCAGATTAACTAATCTGATCGATTAAAATAACCAAATAAAAAATTGCACTTCATTAATTCAAAGCTAATATTGATTCTAATTCTTGTCGCGACTCTGTAAGTTTCAGTTCTTCTCTTAGTTATTGCAATGCTCTAATCTTGCTATATATTGATTCAATTTGATTGATTCTAATTTGATAGATTATGCCCATTTATAGTCATACAATAGAAAGACACCCATTACACCCCATTCTCGACCCTAATACCACAACACATACCATACACCCCCACCCTTAAAAGCAAACATCCGATTGTCCAATTCATGCATGCTCCAAATACCCATCATAGGTGGTATTTATTGATTTGCACAATCTAAATTAAAAAAATTCAAAATAATAACAACAACAAACACAACATTCTACACACAAAAATAACAGGCAGATATCTATTTGACTCCCTAAATAGATAAATTCGCTCAAATAATCCTAGTCAGAGTTAGATGGCGCATAGAATTATAGAGAAATTCGCATGCACAGCATGACCATCACGAGACAGCGATGGCAATTGAATTTCAGATTAATTCGGATTATGAAATCAATGCATTTGTGTAATTACCAATCATTTTGAGTTGATTTACGAAATAAAACGGACATCTGAGTAATCTATCAAATCTAGAAATCACTCAAATTGAATCAATATATAGCAGATTTAGAGCATTGCAACACTAAGAAGAAATGAAACTTAACAGAGTCGTGACAAAATTTAAGACTCAATATTAAGCTTATGGATTAATATTGGAAGTGCAATTTCTTATTTGGTTAATTTATCGAATCAGATATAGTTAATCTCAAAGAGAGGAGGGAGAGAAGCATTATTGGCCGTAAGTGGAAGAAAAAGCTGTTAGTAATACATGAAATTTGATTTTAGAGTTCTCCGCCGATTGAATATTTCACAATATATCAGTATGTTCTGTAACGTGACATCATCATAAAACATATATGCTGACACTTTTCAGCAGCCTTGCAAGGAATTCGTTCAAAGGACTTGAGCAGCAGAAAACATCCAAACATTGTAAAATACCGTTTGGCGCCCTACAACTGTTGACCCTCGTTGGCACAAGACAGTCCCATGGAAAGCGTCCAAAATTAACCTATTTTATATATGTTGATGAGACTAATGATTTTGTGGATATATTTCTTACACTTAACATTGACGTCTTTCGAGATATGAGTTATTCCAGTTAATTCTAAGGATGATTTGTTTTTGTTAAGTTTCACATAATGTGACATTTATGTTACTATTAGAAAATATTTAGAAGGATATTATAATTGTTGTGTATGGGGAAACCCCCAATTGCTTCCGCTCACTATATAATACGTAGATACATAGATATATGCTGTTTATCCGTTGCATAGTAAAATGTTAAGTTTACACAAAGAAAAGAATAAAAGTTCATTCTCAATTATAGAAAAAATAAAGAGAAAGTTAACACAATTAATAATTAATAAGTATTCAGGTTCGATCAAATTCAAAAATCAACCTATGTAAAATAAGTGATTTCAAGTAAATTAATAATACTCCAACTCAAATTAATTTTTATATCAAAACGAAAAGATAGGAAATGGTTAGGAGAGTTTGAATGATCCATAGCTCCTGAGCTTGACGACCCACCTTCACTGCAGTTACATATTAAAACTTCCATCTGCCGAGTACATTAACACGTTAAATAATTTATACTCTCAATATAGCATATCTCTCCATTTATTGCATATTGTAATTACATTTACTATGTGTGTATGAGCGGTGGGACGTAGAGTCTGCTAATTCCTTTTTCTATTGAATTGTTTCCATTTCTTCCATAAAAAAAACCATGGGCCAACATCAAAAACACAAAATACATCATAACAAATGGAAGCGGGCGGGTCTTGCTTATGTTTTTGGTTGTTAATTGCCAAAAAGACCAGTTGTTTCTTGGTTGCAATATTTACTTCTTTTTTTTTTTTTTTTAAGATTTCACTCCAAAGGACGGGTGTGTTTAAAAAACATGAAGTTTAATTCAGGGCACTTGAATCTTGAGGTAACTTTAATAGAGAGGGTACCATCAAACTAAGCCTAACCCAAGGATAACCAAGAGAAGCACCGTTAATATATATATTAATATTATTATACAAGTATTTTACGATTTTACTTTAATAAAACACGGGTTCAGGAGGGTACATAGTGGATTAGGAGGAAGTAGAGCAATCACATTGTGTCCGAATAATAATTGGTCGATCACCATTAAGGATATAAAAGTGAGGTACCACCATAAATAAACGTGTTAGGACAAACAAGTTGAAAAAAAGAAAATAAGAGGGAGTCAGTTTTCTATTGGAAATTCGGTCGCAGATTCAATTGAACGTCATGTTTATTCAATAGGCCGTCTGTGTTAGTTTAAATGTTGGCTCTATGATAATTCATGGTAGTCTATGTTTAATTTTAATGTAAGTCAACCATGCTGATTGATCCCTTATCCATCACGTGATATCTCTATCATCCCCGTGGATAGTGGAAGAATGGTGGTGGTCCTAGAATTGGTGCCACATTTCATTTTGGATTCATTACCAAAAACCTCAATAATCGATATGTCGGTATATTTGTGCCCAATTTCCAATCCCAAATGTGTAACGTATAATTCAATCTTCATCGTTTTATGTCGCCTCCTAAAACACTTCAGCTTCAAATTTTTTTAATGCAAATAAACCACCAAGGGTGGATAAATACCTCCAACTACAATTATAAAAGCATTTTTCAGTTGTAATTATATATAATTAAAGAATGATGGACTTTAAAACTTTGGGAAAAGTTTGAGAAAGTTCATCGTTTTAATTAGAGCTCCAATAAGTGACGAGCCTACTCAAAGAATATCAAGCTAAACTACCACGAGTAATTCATATAACATTCTCGTTTGAAGTAGCCTTTTGTATTAATAAGATTAAAAAATTAGGAAAAATTGGAAACGAATAATTCTCCACCTTTTGGTGGTTTTCAATTGAATAATCCGACCTGCGTAATTATGTAATATACTAACGTTTAACTACCTATCTTCAATAATTCTCCTATAATATAAGGGAAGGGGAACAAATGGTGTCCCCCCTAGAAGTACATTCCACCCTTAAATGATTATATATATTAAAAAAATTATTATTAAAAAAAACAAAAATCCAAACAAGTCATTAGTCAATACCAATTAAATTCAAGCAAATTCAGACACTAATTTAAACAAAAGAGCCATTAATTTTTCAATCAACCAAAATTAATTCATTTAATATGTCAAAATTCAACACTTAGCTACCCAAAATATCAATGTATATCAATGTCCAATGAAATCTAGACAACTAATTATATATTTATAACGAATTTTGACACAAAGTATTAATATGTGACGATATTTGGACACTAATTATAATAATATTTATAATGAATTTAAACACTAATTAAGTATGACTACTATTGATTGTTAAGTAATACTTTTGGTTGACTCCATTATACTCGGATTTATCTCCCTCTGTACGAAATAATTCAACAATTGCTTTTTTGATGTAACAAAAAATTGTAACAATGTGTATGTACAACTTTTTTATTTTGTTTCAATTAACTCTCTAATATAAAAACTAATTGGAAAAAAAGTGAGTTCCAATTACTTACCAATTTTTTTTTGTCTTATTACCATTTCTTTCAAACCTTTTTCAAGCGACCACCCACTTAATTTTTTTTCTAATTTACCATTAGATTATTTTGGCAAAATTAAGCAAAAAGGTTACAACTGTTGGAATTTATAAAGTACGTTATCGAAAGGGGTATAAGACACATTTCTCTTTCACCACTAAAAACATTCATAACACAAAATTTTTTTTATAAAACTACGCTAAATACTTAAGTAAAATTCAAAGAAAAAAAATTGTTAAAGTACTAAAGTGTCTGACACCCCCAAATATATTAGTAGACATGAAACTACTCAAAATTATAATTCATTCGATGTGTTTAAGCGCATAGCGTGCCATAATACTAGTTATACTTAATGCTAAGGTTTACCTATTAAATCCTCTCCCTCACCCTCTTTTCATCGGTAATAGGGCTTCAAATATTAAAAAAATAAAAATAAAAATTTAAGCAAATCTAATAAAACGTAAAAGCAACCACTACATTTATAGTCCACCCCACTGCCCGACCACCACCTAAGCCCAACCAACTGCAATTCCTCGAATCAACCACCTTCAATCAACCTCCCTCACACAACCACAACCCAATCCACAACCACCCTCACCCTCAATCAACACCCTCACGCAACACAACCCAAACACACAACACCCCCCCTCACCCTCAATCAACTACCCGCCACGCAATCCACAACCCCGAATCAAAACCACCCCTCGTTTCCTCCATCGCCGCTGCACTCCACTTTGTCGTTCCTTTATATCTCGCTCTCTACTTTTCCTTAATTTTACTTTCCAGGGTGGTAAGTGTTAGGTTGTGTTTTGGTTTCGAGGGTGGGAGAGAAATTGTCGAGGGTTAGGGGGATGGTCGAGTGTGGGAGATGGAGTGGCGAAGGGTGGGAGAGGAGTAGAGGCAAAGATTTTAGAGGACGAGTGGAATTTTTCAGGTGAGGTGGATTTTGATTGGTGGGAATGAGTAGCATAGGGTGGGGAGTATTAGTGGCGTATACCTGCAGTTATTGTCAGTTGGTGTTGGTGGAGCGTGGTCGCTGGGTAGGTGGGTGGTTTGGGGGAGGAGGGAGACCGTTATAGAAAGATTAGGGAAATGATTACCCAGGAAAAAAAAGGAAAAATAAAATAAAAATAGAAGATGACCTGATTTATCAAGTTTTAGGTCATTTAGTATAATTATTGAAATAGTTTGTTAAAGGTTTAGTATTTTTCTGTAATTACGCTCAGGTCGAAATTATTCATTGAAGACCACAAAAGGTTTGGGATTATTCGTTTCCATTTTTCCAAAATTATTGACAAATCTATAAAAATGTATTCTTGATGAATTGCTTTTAATTATGGTGTAAATTTGGTAATTTATTCATTTATTAATCCTAATATTTTTGTAATCCGAATTTTGAATTGAATAATAATATTTTTCTATACATTTTACAATTTTGGAATCCACATTCAAATTTATTTCGATACGGCAAATTTTCTCAGTATTACTTTTGTACAATAAAAAGGGTTGTGTTATATCACGCCCTCGCATACTCCGTATTTCGCCGTAATACGTAAGTCAATTACTCAATTACCCTTACCTTCTCTTTCATCCTCTCTCTTACTAACTCCACACCCATACTTTGCTGTCCACCACCCAATTACTAGTCCCCACCACCACCATCTCAGACATCGAACATCTCTGTTCGCCTAGTACATCGCCAAGCAAAAACGAGGAGGTCAAACTCACAGACGACGAGGGGGGGAACCGACGCGTGAGAATCACACCCTGACTCCGAGTAAGTTTTTGGGCCCAAAAATTACGTGTTTTTATATAGTATTCGTTCGGCCCTACTAAGTGTTAGAAACCCATCGACGGTGGGTTCGGCCCTAGAAAGTTAATACCACCGTCGGTGGGTTCTCTTTGATAGGTCGAACCCACCATCGGTGGGTATCTGATTTTTATGTCTCCGCAACTCCAAATACTCCCTCTTTTTGTTCTACTTTCGAATTTATTTTTTTTTAAGTGTTGGTGCTTATATTAGAAATTATATAATAGCATAGTAATTACGATTCATATTAATAATAATACAATAATCAAGTTTGCTTAAGGGCTCTGACACCACCTGAATGAGGCAAATATGACAATATGCAGATGAAGATGAAGTGCAATAAAACTTTCGAAGTATAATGACAAACTCACTCGTGTTACCCTAAATCTGCAAAGAATAAGAGACAGCGAGACAGAAATGGTTTATAGATCGTTGTAAAAACGCAATTGAAACGAGTCCTTTGCCAGTTGGCAAATCAGCAATATCGCCGAGTGAAAACGAGAAGAAAATCATGTTTAGTCCGATAGGGGACAGACCTGTGTTCAAGCGCAATGGATCTGTGGTTCGCTCTGCGGTTCTTTGAAGGAGATTGTGCGTGGTAGCTAGTAAGTGACAGTTGAAGTTAAGGGCAGCTCTCTGACTGATGGGTATTGAGTCAGAGGGCGAAAGTTGGGGCAATAATATAATAAAAATAAAGAAAACCAAAAGTACAGCGTTATGCAAGTTAAGACCAACGTGCCAAACATTGTGACCAAAACGCGGCCTAACCATATGGTGTTGTGTTACGCATTGAAAGTATGCGAAGTGGTTAATTAAGGAAGCTGGATGGTTGCTGAGCATTGCTTCCTGCTGCCCTGCGATAGCAGTATTAAAAAACTTGCATAGACATGGTAGAAAAAACAGAAATATATTGTGTAATCCAGGAATTCAACCTTTTGTTACTCGGCGGTGGATTTCGCAGAACCCGAATCTTGAATTAAAACGGCAATGTATGATGTGTTTAAGTTTTCGAGAGAGAGAGAGAGAGTATGCAGTGTTACTGAAATCGTGTGAAAGTGTTCAAAAGCGTTGCTCGGAGGCTCGCGCTTGTAACTTACATCGAGCGGTGCTTTTGACGTGGCGAGAGCTTGAGGCCAAACGCGGGAGCCCGCACTGTATTTGATAGGACGAGGCAAATTTTTTGTGGGTTGTCCGTAGCATGGATTAACACCCCTGCGTATTACGGTTCTAGTGTTGTTATGTACTGGAGCGTATATACGCTTGCTTAATGGACGTCTCCGCCGTAATTATCCGTGACCCGCTTCGTAAATAAAGGGTTATTTCGTACAGCGTATAACTGAGCGCTGTATACTCGGTCTCCATATTTCTTTCGGACGAAACAGTTTTGGTCGGCCAATGTTACATTAAATGGTGTGACGCGCCACGTTCTGATATATTACGCCTCCATGATGAGCGTAATTAAATCCACGCTTTCCTGGGGTCATGAGGGGGCGGTGATACATTGTTTACGCGCAATCAAACATTTCTAGATTTCGCGTATATGTTTTAATCCCAATTCGCCCACGCGGACTCTCATTATTGTTGTCTCGGTGATATACTCC
>SNQN01006113.1:25082-40451 GCA_008642245.1 Bassia scoparia | reverse complement strand
ATATATTAAGCCACCAGGCCTATAATCACCAAGGGCCCATATAAGTGATAACCCTAGTGGGCTTAGACAACATGCAAAAGGCTTAAAGCCCAAAGGAGTAAAAATGATCTACCAACAGTTCAAAGATTAGTACATGGCATTGACCACACTACCCTGGTAGGATTAATGAGCCACTGTCGCGTTGAGGTATAATTTGACCCAGTCTAGGTAATTTAGATATATAAAAAGGAGTCTTGGACATCCAGGTCTGGTAAGTTCACTTGAACAAATTACAACCTACAATTCATCTCTCTAAATACAGAACTCCCCTGGTAAACTATATGACACACTCCATCGAAAAGGGCTGATCCTGGGTGCTCCAGAGATATTTCACTTGCTAATTTGTAGTGAGATTACTGGATAGCAGCCTAAAGTCCTCATCCACCAACACCGGCTCGATGCCACTGCCACAGTCAAGTAGTATCCATTATTATGTAAACCAACAACTTTTCGCTAGAAAGGAGGGTCGTGGTGCCACATTAATCGAGTGGATTGGGACGACTGGATGCATCAACCAAGAGCATGGCTGCATAGGCTGATAGAGCTGACCCTAGGAGGCCAGAGGAGACAGGTATCATCCACGACAAGAAGTCGCTCTCCTCAAGGCGTCCAGGTCAGGCAGACACCGGGAAAGTGTAGAATACGAATGATCACCGCCATCCAAAATCAACCACCACAAAGCCCAGGAGAACCAATACACTAGGATTCCACAGGGCCAGGTGAGAAATTATCTCCCATGAAACCTTCCCCTCAGGAGAACCTATGAGCGTTCATTCAACTCCACCAAAGCCCAGACCAGGGTGGAGACATGCAAGGAATGTCCTCAGGCTGGCTGGAATTGCATCTCCTCGGTTACACTGGAAACACTTTCAGAAGTAGGAACCCCACACAAGGATATGACCTTATATATGGTATACAAACCGCCTACACCAAGAATCGCTCAACCGAAGGCACCATAGTCAAATGGTGAGTTCTGGTAGAGCCACCCAGACCACACGTCAGAGGAAGTTAAAATTATTCACCACTCCTCACTTTTCAGTCCCTCACCGTCCATAGCAGGTTCGTCATCCATCGAGTGGAAGATAAACCAGAAGAAGCTAATTGAAGACCTGAAAGTAAGATACGCAAAGCCCTGACACCGTGACATACCAGGATTACGGTCCCAGACCCTGGATCATCATAGGCACAATCGGTTGGAATACACATCAAGGCTACCAGCGGGCATGCATAGCCAGGCCTTGGGCGATCGGTTCATGGAACAGGCTTGGAATCGTCCTCTTCAGACCTTTAGTTCAGGATTGGGGGAACCAGGCTCCTTCACAAGGGCAACAGCAGCAGAAGCCACATCTAGCTCAGACCGCTATGCCATATGCAGCTGCTGAAATCAGAGGTTATCCAATTCTTCATCACCGTCCGGGGAGGATAAATTTTTAAGAGCTCGGATCTGAGAAAGTTAAAATACCAGGCTACATCCAAGATTTCGATGGTACTGCGAAACCCTAATGCCCATCAAGGTGAGCCCTTTATAGCAGGGACACATGTATCTGGGGGGAATTTGCGGATCAACCTGGTGTAAGTACTTCTCCTACCACCAACTGACGGGAATTGCTCAAGCTTGATTAGGAAATATGTCCACCTGGTAGCAATTCATGTCAAGGTTGACCTTGGCATGATCATTTAGAAATCATGTCGTAGTGTTAGGAGAAGGGAAAAAGTCCTCAGTAGCTCAGTCTGTAAACATGGCCAAAGATGGAAAGTCTGGCGCTGACTACCTTACCGATTACAACCAAGGAAGCACATTAATTAGGTTCCACGTGCTAAAACTATTGGTGATTATGCTTCTGCAATATGTCTCAGACCAGGTCGTTTCAATAGGACACCTTACCAAGTACAAGGTGCATTCCAGGTCCCAGGACAATTGCGATCTCAGACGGTATATCAACCCATGAGAGAGTTAACAAGACTGCATCACCAGGTGAATTGCCGCTTTCAGCACCAAAGAAGGAAGACAAAGTCGCAGCCACCACCCAGAAATCCAAGAAGGAGAGGGGAAAGAAGAGAAAGAAAAGCATCAAGCACCACTTCCTCCAATTTCGAAAGCTTCACTACCACTCAACACTGATAGGTAGTGATATAATGCAGCTCACAAGAGTAAGACAATATGGATCAAACTCCCAAGAGGCTCAGTGCTGGTAAAAACCCCAATTAGTATTGATATTTCAATGAGTAGCCGTCTGGTCATTCCACTGAAGATTGTGATCCAATTGCAGAACAACATTGAGGACCTCATTAAGAAGGGATTCTTGCATCTACATACAAGAAGATTTGCCAAAGGACCAGGAGAGAGAAGACAGGACAATATGGAGGACAAATCAGAACCACGAATAGATACCAGCCCAGGGCAGGACCCTATCCAATGAACTATCATCTATATCATCTTTGGCCACCTGCCTGTCTAGGAAACCAATGCTGAAAATATGAGTATAGAACAAGCTGTTGCTCCTAATACTTATCAGTCTGTAAATGTTTAGATAATGCCTGAGATTAGGTTTGGACTCAAGATTGTTAGGGGGCGCTTGGGTTCCAGCCCTCATAATAAATCCTTTAATATGCTCGCATGTTCCCTCCAAGTATTGTATTACCACACTGGTTTCCATAAAGTCCATGAATTGTATGGGGGTAGCTCAGTTCAATGTCCTCTATTACCATGCTCTATCTAAAAGGGATGGCGAGGATAAAAAAGCTAATGGAGCCACATCAGGGCCCTATAACAGGTTTGTTCTGGAAGCTCAAATCTCTCCCTAAGGGTGAAATTAAATTTAACACAGTTACCTTGGGGATATGAAGAGCTAGGCCAGAACATATACTGTCAAGTATTCAGGTGGTAGAAGCCTATTCACCTTTCTATAACATCATTAGGCAGAAACATCATAGTGCCTCGAAGGTTGCTATCCACATAATCATCTTATGCATTTGTAAGTACTAATCATTAGTCAGCATAGCCCATGAGTCAAAAACCTCAGAAAAGGAAAGATTCAGGTCAGAGCTACCGAAAGCAAGTAGATGAAATGGAGTTGAGCCAATCCTAAGCCTTCGAAGAAGAGAAGTGATTCAAGGTTCACTGTCCAAAAGAAACACTCAGAGACTCTGCCTCTAAGAATCAATGTCAGTTCTCTACTGGTCCATTAGATTGATGGATAGGGTGGCCATACTCCAAGGCCTGTTGAGATTGGTACAAAATTGATTTCCCCTTGTGAAGAGACTGAGAGGATGGTGACTACGATCGGATCAGACCTAGGGAGCTGTCATTGAAAGAGTGCAACCTGATAATAATGCTCAGAACTAAATGAAGATGTATGTTTGCAATTACTCAGCGGAATGAAGATTGCTTGGATACCTAGGAACCTGAGTTCATCATCACTATCCAGTTGATCCAACTAAAAAAAGCCAGATGAGCAGAAAAGAGCACTTCTCTCGGAGAAGAATCAATGCAACGATTGAAGAAGCCAGAAGTCAAAAACCAAGGGTTTTCCTCGTCTAGATGCAGATTTGTGGAACATGTGTCATAATACCCTGATCTGGTTTAGCAAATGGGTCATGGTCAAGAAGCCAGCAATATGCACTTGGAGGATTGTGTGTTGAATTTTCACACGATTTGAATAACGCCTGTCCAAAGGATATTGCATATCCTCTTGCCACGAGAATAACCAGCTGTGATTCAACCAGTGGTTCATGCCTAGCATCTCGTTTTAATGGATGCTTTCAGGCTACATCAGATACACATGCACCACACCAGAACAAGTAGAAGACATCAATTCAGCAACCAGCATTAAGGGGTCTACCAATTATCATCATTTATGCCATTATGGGCTCAAGAATGTCGGTGACCATCATACCAGCGAATATGGACCAGGTCATTATGAGACTCAAAGGAGGCGGAATCTGTGAAGGTTTTATGATGGATGATGTATAGTCAAGAGGTCATTCCAGAGACCATACAGATATCTCACAAAAACAATTGCTAACTTAGAAGAGTACCAGGTTAACTTTAACTCCAAAAATGATGTCATTTGTGTGAATCTGGAATATCTTAAGGTTTTATGGTTAGCCACGAGGGGAATAAGATGCATAATCCTAGACAATGATATAAAGCTGCACACTGGACCTGCCTGAACCAAAGAGCATCAAAGATATCCCAAGATTGAACGGAGAGATTTGTGAAGAATGCAGCATTGGATCCAGAATATCATAGCCAGATACATCAGAGAAGTCAACACCTTTCTTCAAAAGATTCTCAAGGGGAACAAAGAATTCAGTTGTGGGGCCAGAACAGCAATGAAAGCATTGTCAACATAAGCATGAAAGAGCACTGATGAAAACTGCAACCCATGGCTATGGCCAACAACCAGGTGAGGAAACCTTGTCTATATAATATGCATTCAGGTATCCCAATCTACTTGTTAGTGCAGTCCTACTAAGGAGCCAGGACAAGTTCATACACCTGTTGTATTTTGTGAGCCATGCGTTAAACAGGAGCATGAGACCAACGGTTCCTATGTATTGAAAAGGCTGCACTATCATGATCACGACCAGCTAGAAGAATTACGGCCTCATATTTGCATGCAATTCCTTTTGTTCTAAACTGGACCTGCCACTTGAGAAATCTCTCGAGAGGTTGGAAAAGATCTGCAGTATTGACAAACTGGTCACTGAATTTAACTGGTTTCGGAATCAGTTTTTCTAGCCCCAGGTACAGCCCATCACAATGCACAAGCATTAGCTGATTTCTTAGCGGAATGTTCCTATATTGAAGAGGGGTCTACCACAGTAGACCCCTGATGTCCCTACACTGCTGGTTCATCCACAGGATGGTTGCATCTGGAGCTGAGGGAGTAGTCTTTGCTGTCATCCAGAAAAGACATCATTGATATGCTTGAAGTCAGATTCCAAGCGGCAACAAATCAGATGAGCTGGAGTACGAGAGCTGCCATGCTGGGTTACAACTCTGCCTGTCTACTTGGTGCAACTGATGCGAGTGTTTGTCTAATTTGACTGATTCCCAACTCTTGCCACCAGTCAGGGGGAGTATAGTCAGAGAGCAGTTTCTACAGTGGCCTTACCCTGCACCAAAATGAATAGAGCTATGCTTCGAAACTCAAATCGCTAGAGTTTGTTTGATTTCCTAGAGAGAAAATATCCTGGCAGATTCCAGGTCCATCATTTATAGAAGTGCTGCCTAGGAGAAGTACAGTGGAGTCTATGTACGTTTTTTCCAGTGGTCCACCACCTGTGGATTGCAGGATATTTATAGTGTACAAGCAGCATGGCCATTACATTACTGCTGACTAAGTTACAAGCCAGACAGGTCAAGTTTGGCAGCTCAGAGGGATATACCATTAATGATGCGAGAATGGTTATAGGAGATCTCACACCTCTCAACCACTACATAAGTATGTTGAATTTCTTATGAAGGAACTATATCCTTCAAGAGAGATCCATGAAGGCATTTTGTGCCATCATATTTGGGTCAGAGCTACTTGGTTCACAAGCTCTTCGATTTGGGCTATTTACTAGCCAACCTATGAATGCAGATTCTGTGAAAATGGTGACTGAATGTGAGAAGTCCCAAGGTTCTCACCACCTATCAATCAGCCAGCAAATGATTTGCAACCATCCTTAATCCTATTCCTATGCTCAATGGGGGCGTGGATATCCTGGGAACCCTTTTCCCAAGGCCCATGGAGGAAAAGATGGTAATTGTTGCTGTGGACTATTTTAGCAAGTGGATTGAGCTGAGGGCCTAACCAACATCTCAGAAAAAGGATGTCAGAAAAGTCCTTGGCAAAATGTTGCTAACCGAGGTATGGAAATATCCAGTCTGTGTAGGTATATTGACCATGGAAGACAGCTCTTTATAATGATCCTCTGAAGGCTTGGTTGACTCAGTTCAAAATTAAGATTGCATTCTTCAGCAGTCTGCCCACCCACAGTATTAATGGTGTTGGCAGATGCAGCGAAACAAGCAGATTCTCAATGGTTGAAAAGAAACTAGATGATAAAAATAGGAGTCTATGGCCCAAGAGTACCCAAGTTACACTTTGGTCATTGAGAAACCACAGTCAAGAGGCCACTGGGCACGCTCACCCTACACTTTGGTATTATGGTACAGAAGCCTTATACCTGTGTAAATTTGCTCCACTTACCTCAGACTCTCACAATTAACCAACCTCAAAGATGAGCAGATCTTATTCTAATGCCTGATTTGGTGGAGAGCTAAGGAGGATGCTAGGCAACAGGCATTGCAAGCCTATCATGCAAAGTGGGCCAGATACTACACAGACGAGTCAGACAAAGACCACTGCATTTGGTGATTTGGTTGCTAAGGGAATCGTTTGCAGCAGTCGCAGAAGGCTGGTATTTCATGGCAAATTTCAACACCTGGGAAGGGGAATCCATATCAGGATTCACTCACAGAGTATGGCTGTTACTACAGGATCTGATGGAGCTGGAGTGGGCCACTGAGCTTGTAAATTCTGGACACAGACTCAACTCAAGAACTCGGTGGTATCATGGCTCTAAGTTTTGTAAATCTTTCGTAATTTTTGTTTTACACTCTGATATAAGATAGGCTCAACCTACCCATGTGATTATTTACATACCTATAGTATATATAATTTGATAGCTATATAACAGGAGCCATTTTTTGCCCTCTGGTTATAGTTTTGTTGTTTCCTATTAGTGTTGAATTTATTTACTTTTTGATAGGATGTAAATATCTTCATCTCTTTGAGGTAAATATGCCAAAAATTCCTACTCTTTCTACAGAGATAGGACCAGGCTGGTGAGAGCCACCTGGTTAAAGAATCTCTACTCTCTCTCACAGAGATGGTGCCGGTCTGGTGAAGAGCTCACTGCGGATATCCTACTCCTTTCTACAGAGTCATTGGTGCTTAGATTAGTGAATAGTCATCTGGTTTCAAAATTCCTCTTTTTTATATGCTTGATTGAGATAAGGTGTATCTCCTGATTATGTCAGTGGACAAAAAACCTACTGTCTATTAAAACTATGGAACCAGCGATATTGTTTATTGTCTGCTTGGTGAAAGTTCCCAACTGCGTTCTATTGGCAAGCAGTTGGTCGTCTATTTGTCAGCATGATCAGATCATGTCATCTGATCAAAATCCTAGTTCAATGCAAAATAGGTGTAGGTAGGGTTATGCCACCTGGGTAGAACCCTTGCTCTGATCCAAAAAGACAGGTACCATGGAGATTATGTCTTTTGGATTATTATTTGCAAAAATTTCATAAGGGGAGCCATACTCCAGGTAATTTTGCTAATATTTATATAGTTGGCATAATTTAAGTTAATCTAAACAAGAACTTATCATGGCTTTAATATGTTATAACCTATATAATTAAACATATTAAGTCTTGGGGGGACACTTATCCCCTGGTAAAGGATTCAACTTGGAAACATGCAATTTTTGTTTTTTAAACATTTTTACACCTAAAATTATGCAACGATATTTTCAAATTTTTCGCCTGATTTCGGAAATTTCATGACCCAACACCAACTTATTTGAAATGTATTTTTACACTTTATTCTGTTAAGCCTTGGGACAAACTAGTTACGCGCTCTGTACTGATTTACGCTGGTCAAAATGTTTCTAGGTTTATGTATTACTAATGCTTTAAAAACCATTTAAACTTTAACCTAAGGAATTTTTTTTATGTAATTTCTTATGGATTTATGTGTGCATTATTTTAGCATATTTTATAAACATAAATAATCAGGAATAATTCATACCAAAAGGTTAAAAGTAAGGTAGTACGTGCCCTTATGGCAAGCTCATACTATTGGTGGCTTGCCTGCTTATGCTCCAAAAAAGAGGCCCTTACAAGGCCAGTAAGCCAATTGTGTTTCAAATGAAAGACATTAACTATGTTCAAGTTATCAAACAACACCACATAAGGCTTAATTGTTTGAGAGATTCAAAAGCGATAGTGAACAGGATGTAGACGAAGGGCAGTTAGTACATTCATAGAGCAGTATCAGGAAGCTTCCACTTAGAGAAGTTCTTTGATCACCTCACGTAGCCACCCTGTGAATTCCTAGGGCAGGAGCATTTCAGCTGGGACTCCAACGTGCCCATCACCATATTGTTAAGCTCTCCTGCATTCTTCTCCTCCTGGGAGGGGCTGCCTTGATCATTCTCGAGTTAGAAGCTGCGTCTCAAAGTATGACTTCCTCATGGGTCGCTCTGCGTTACCTCCTGTCTCCTCCGTATGCATCACCCACCACTCTGACCTTGTTGGTTATGCTTTAATGCTGGGAGGACCTCACTTGCTGGAACGCCCAGCCAGGGTGGTAGTCATGGGGACAATTCCTTTGTGCGATTTGTGGGTATCATTAGCGATCCCGATGAACAGAATCATTACTCCCTCTACTGTGTGTATGATTAGTACAAGTCATTTCAAGACCAGGTGTGTTGTCAAGGAAAAGGTTATGGATCCATCCATACCTCTGTCCACCTTCCGCATCCTCATCATTACCAGCACCCTTTGCTGACCATCATCTGGTCTTGCGGTGCTGGAGTGAACGAAAGTCAGCTAAGATGGGTGGCAAACACTTCAACTGGTGGGGTTGTTTTCACCATCTCAGTTTCTAGATGCTTCTTCGCACTTGGACCAGTCCAGGCTAGGATACACTGCTTTCACATCTGAAGCACCACAACCAAGGCGTGTAATATTAAATGGTGGTAAGGTTCCTCCTGCATTTTTCAAGCTTCTCATGTTCAAAGGCACCCAGCTCTTGTCAGTCAGTCTCGTTCACCAGTCATTATCGCATTCCCTGCTAAGCTTTGCTTTCTGGGTCAAGGAGATTTCCGGCGAGTTTTTGGCTTCAATGAGGTCATTTGATCTTTGTGTCTCTGACGGAACATCATCAGCTAGGCTTGAGCTCTTTGCCACCTGTTTTTTTTTTTCTGTGTTGCAGTTCTTTAGTCCTCTAGGTCCTCTTATCCCTGGCCGAGATCCAAATCAGGTCCATCTTTCTCATTAGCCTGCTGTCGAGATGGTGTTCTGGGCATAGCCCTTACTCACGATTCTGAACTCCTCTCGTCATTCATTCTTGACAATGAGCAGCCCTTCTCATTACTGTCAGTAGTTTTGCTGCGGTGAGCCAACTTGCCTCCCCCTCATTCTGCCCTGTTCTGTAGAACAGCTGCAAATAGCAGGTAGTATCTCTGATGTGTTTAGCTTTCGTAGCTCAAAGAAGTGATTGAGCTCCCATATTTGACTTTGTTAGGTGTAACACATGCTGACAACTCAATGGGCAATGACTTGAAAACTTAAAGTGTAAAAAGGGCCATTTGTACAGCTGATCAACAAGGTAGATACTCGAAAGATGATTGCAACCCTATCATCATCCATGATAGGGGCCGATCATTATGGTGAGATGGCTCATGAAAAAGCAATTAGTTCTCCTGGCACCAGGGTCTCTCTCCTCAATTGTTGGGGCCCAGCTAGGCCCCTGGTGGGGTAAAGTTTTATTGTCTTGGTCCTCCGCCAAAAAGCTATATGCTTCACTGATAAGGGACCATGAACCTCATTAGTAGGCGTCCTGATGAGGATGATTGTCTATTTTGCAGTAGACCTCACTTGGTGCGTGGTTCACTGGTGGGTGTTCCTGTTTGCTGCTGAAGATGCTGCTGTTGCTGGTGTTGCTGTGCTGGTGTTGGCTTTTGCTCTTGTAGTAGCCTTGTTGTTGTCCTTGCTATAGAAGATGTTGTTGCCGTTGTAAGTTGTTGCTTGCTGGTGGTGGTAGGTGGGTCTGTTGTTTGTTGTTGCTGAAGTAGAGTTGTTGTAGTTGAGGTGATGAAGAATAACTGTAAGTCTTGCAAAGAAGACCATCTGCCATCGCGCTGCTTGTGCTTGGCAGAGGGAAGTGACTTGGGGAGTTGAAGCGACCAGTCCATTACTGGGTCAGGCCATTGGCAGAAAAGGGATCGCAACTTATACCAGCGCTCGAGAACCAAGGCTCAAGGCACCCAAATTTTGCGATGCATCTCAGGCACCCCTTGAGGTCACCTCCACGCTGAGTCTCTTCAGCCATCTGAATCTCCTCCTGGTCAACCTGGAGGCCTAATCGTTTGTGGTTCTTCTTTTCTTGTCCTTCATCCTCCTCAATTTCACTTATCGATGGACACAACCTCGTCCAACCTTTCCGTTTATCCTTTCGTCCCAAGGGATCCTGCTGCAGTCTGAGAGGACTCCCACCCAAACTTGTGGACCTGGCCAGCTAGGCAACTACCATCAGTCACACACTCTGTGGAAACTCTACCCCCTTGGATATGGGGGAGGGGCTCCTCTAGCAGCGTGGTGGTGATGATGGTGCCCTAAGGGCTCCAAAGTCAGGCATCCTTAGCCTGCTTTGTCTAGTCCTAAAGGCAGACCCAGATGGAGACCTACCTCTACTCCTTGTAGGGTTGGAGCTCTAGACCATCCTTCCACCATGAGGGTGATGAGGGTGTCAGCTCTCACACTTCCTCTCCTCTGATGCCCCCTTGGGAGACAACCAACAGGTTTGTAGATTATTCTCTTGACCAGCTCTTGAAGTACTGTCTTGGACATGGTTGAAGGTTGTTGGCTGAAAACTCTCTGCAGTCCTAGGGTCTGTAGAGTTTGCTCCTCACCAACTGGCTGAATACTTCTTGGATCAATTTACCAGCGGCTGTCAAGGTCACAATCTGATTCCCTTAAGACACCAAATTCTGGAGACAGGACAGAGATGTTCCCAGTTGGATGTCTTCCTAAGATTTCAATCTGACCAGGTCCAAGTCCCAAAGCCTCCAGCTGCACATATTTAATACAAAGCAACATAAGAGTTAGTACAAAATCAAAGTCAAAAAATCATTATGGCAACTTGAAACATGTAAATTGTGCAAGTAAAAGAAGTCAAAGGTTATGAAGACTTCAAGTGCAACTGGACTTACCTTCTGGAGATCGCTCCTGCTCAAGCCACCAGCAGCCAAGTAAAGCTCCACTATTCAGAAAGGTCATAAAATGAAGGCAGCGCAGTTCTATCAAGGAGTAGCGGCCTTTTGCCTTAGACCTTGCCCAAAAGCCTGAAACCACTGAAAGTGGCCTTTCTTCTCAAGTGGTAAGGCAGTTGTAAGAGCCTTTCCTCTCCAGAGCTTTGGTTCCTTGGTAATACTCAGTCGTCCTGGTTAGATAGGGGTTGTTTTTCATTGCCAGAGGCACTCTCAAACCACAGCCATTGATGTGTCCATTTCTTAGACACAACCAACCAGTGGATAGAGAAGGTATGACATATGATATCAATCGCCACCTTACCAACCTCTAAGGCAGTACCAATAACACAGTTTTTGATTTGAGGTCCCACCTGTATGCCTAACCCAACCAGAACAGAGTCTGAAAAACCCGCTGGTTGACATTTCCAACTACTAAAAGTGCAAAACACCGAATAGAACTATTTACTTCTCTGCCACAGCACTGGAACCCTGGAGCATAAGAAAAAAAAACTGATTCCCCCACAAATATCAAAGAATAACTCAACCATAAAGGGCGTGAAGAGGTATATCTGACACCTAATCTCTTAAAAAGTGGGCAAAAAGATATAGATAGGGATCACCTGTAATACAGTGATGGAGAAGTAAGACTCTATCTGAGGGTAGGGACCTCAACCTAGTATCCAAAAGCTTGAACCAAAACCAATACCAGAATTCACAAAGCTAAAACATATATAAACAACCCTCTTCTCATGAGCCTTCTGAAGGATCCTCAATGGAAAAAAAAAAAAACAAAAAAAAAGAACTAAAATGAAAAAAAAAAAAGAAAACAATACTAATCAAATCAGTCAAGAGCAGAGTTGCAGGAACCATATTTTCTTAAGTCAGTCCATCTAATAGAGGTCCAGTGGTGTATTTCAGGGCTCTAGGATATCTGGGTACTCCTAAAGTTCCCCTCTCATCCCTGGGTCTTGTGGCTCGGGCTCTGGACGCATCTATCCTCAGAATGCCTGCTACATCCTCTTGGTATCATAGCAATGCCACCTGTCAACCTGCCTCCTTCAGGCATTAGATACAGCCCAGTTGAACTTCTACTCCTCCTGTTAGTACCTAAAGTGGGAGTGCTGCACCACTTGGCTATTCCAGACCCTCTGGTGTAAGGAGGGAGTAACTACTGGGTCCCAACTTGGGCAGAGTTCAGACGGTGCTAGGCTAGGAGGTTGTACACTTCTAGCGGATTGATTCTAACCCTCCTAACTAATGGTTGAGAGCTCTCATAGGCTACACTCATCTCAGTTAGCAAATAAGAATCCTTAGACACTAATTCCTGAGAGTCACTTATTCGTGCCGACATTCTACATATATCAACCAACAAGCCACAAAAGATGCAAAACGGAAAAAAACGATAGCAAATCACAAACCACTCATAGGAACAAAATTAAGGAAAACTATGACTGAAGAAGCATAGCAAGTTGAAATTCAACGTTTAGGAATGGAGGGAGAACAATTACCTGATCAATTTGGAAAGTGGGTACAACGACACATTTGATCAAAGGCAGGCAACGTAAATTATCCTAAAGTATGTCACAAACCACAAATGCGAATTGCCAGGCAGGGAGCTTGAGTGAGAATTTCAAAAATTCATCCGCTCTTGCTTATGGTTGGGTAATTGCACTTTGAGATTTAGAGCTAAAATTGGTTTTCTTCGCTTCTCTTTGTCGTCTCAAATTTTTGCAAGGTTATGAAATGTAGAGTGAAAAAACAGGCCATGTGTGAAGTGACCGCCATAATTAGGGGAATGAAGCAACCGTCAATTAAACCTGCACGCAATTGCCAATAACTGCTCGTTAGTTGGGTGGGTATTCAATCACGTTGGTAGTAAGTTCTGAAATTAACTGCCAAAGTTAAAACGGCCCATTAATCGAGGTTTAGCTGGTAAATTCTAGGGTCGTTAAATATGACTCGGAAAGGAAGAACTTCATTACGAAACCAGAGGCCAGGACACCTAGGCAAATAACAGAGGCACCTGGTATCCAATGGATCCCAATAAATCCAATGACCTGTGTAAAAAGTCATCTACTGACCATAAACCAGGGCCTAGAGGGGGGCTAGTTGCTTGGTAATATATACGCCACACCAAGGCCTAACTAATCAACCAAGGCCAATACTAAGTTAATCCACACGTAAGGGCGTTGACAAAATGACAAAAAGTTAAAAGACCCAAAGAGCCAAAAATGCTAATCTCACAACTACGTCCGAAAGTTACAGGGGACTGGTACTGCATTCGACAACCCTACAACTGGTAGGATTACTGAGGCCACTGTCGCGATGAGAGTTACATTTTGACCATGCAAGGTTTAGATATAAAAGGCAGTCTATGGGACACCCAGGCGGGGTAAGATTACACTTAAAAACAAACAAATACAACCTACATTCTCTCTCTAAATACAGAACTCCCTGGCCTGGTAATATACTGACACCTCCATCGAAGGGGCTGATCCTGGGTTGCCCCAGGGTAGTTCACTTGCATTTTGTAGGTTACTGGATAGCAGGCCAAGTCCATCTCCACCAGCACCGGCTCGTTGGCCACTGCCACGTCAGCAGTACCATTTATTGTACCAACACCTCCTATTATGTTCAGCCGTCACAACGTCAATTTTATCTCTACGATGGTGCCACCTTTGGACTCAACTCACTCGCCTTAATCTCGACTCTTGTAAATCAGGATTTAATCGTTCTTGGCTAACCACCATCAATAATCTCTTTCCACGGTTTGCATCTCCTAAAATTCATAGCGTACGTGTTTCCTTTCCTGATTATGTTATTATGTTCATAGCTTTTTCCATAATATTATTAAAGATAGGTAGTTTCAGAGTAAGGTACTTGCTATAAAGGACAAATAAGGTGTTTGGCAACATGAGACCTATTCTGTGATGTAGGCTTTTAAAGACTTCTATCAACACTTGTTAGGTGATGCTCTTAGTGTCAAAGTCCCCATTAAGGAAGAGATTGTGCATATGGGGCCTAATATTCAGCAACATCACATCACAAAACCTGTGATAGAAAATGAGGAGATTTGGAAGAGCATGGCTAGTATCCCTGCTATTAAAGTTGTTGGGTCTGATGATTTCAACAGCTCTTTCTTCAACAAGACTTGGAATATAGTGGGTACACATGTATGTAATGCCATTAAAGATTTCTTACACATAGGTACCTTGTTAAAGTCCATGAATTGTACTACCCAGACATTGATTCCTAAGGTCAATCATCCAACATTTGTGTTATATTTTAGACCTCTTGCATGTTGTAATACTGTCTATAAGTGTATAACAAAAATTCTGTGTAATAGGCTTAAATCTGTCTTTCCTGATGTGATTTCTGCTAATCAATCTGGGTTTGTAAGTGGGAGAAACYTGCTTTCTAGTATCATCATTACATAGATGTAACAAGTTAAAACTCAATCACTTAGTTTGCAAATGACCTCATTATWTTCAGCAAGGCTGATTATTCTGTAGTGGAATTGATTTTCATGGGTTCAGCTACTTTTGCTGCAACTTTTGGYTTGGTTGCAAATTCAGGAAAATCTGTCATTTATTCCTGTAACTTAGAATCTGAGGTCAAAGATCAAATCTTCTCCTCTACTARCTTTGCTCCTTTTACTTATCTGGGAGCTAAGTCAACATTAATTCCAGGAAGCTATCAAAAATTGATTGTCAATTCCTCTTTGAAAAGGTGACTCAAAGGATTGGATGATCTTGGGGTACAAAAACTTTATCATATGCCGGGGGGCTTAACTTGTCAATTATGTTCTTTTGAACCTTCACTCTTATTGGAGCTCCATATTTGTTATCCCTAAGCTTGTCTTGGATGGTGTGACTGTTGTTTGTAGGAGCTACTTATGGTTTGGGATCKCTAATTCTKCTAGCAATCCTCCCATTGCTTGGGATTTCATTTGCTAAAAAATAATCAAGTTTGAAATGTAGCTGTGTTGGGTAAGTATGTTTGAAATGTTGCCAAGAAAGAAGATAACTTGTGGGTTAAGTTGGTGAATCATGTTTATGTCAAGAAGAAAGACTGGCTTTCTTACAGACACCATTGAGTTCTCGCTCTTTTGKATTGGAAACAGATTTGCAAAGTAAAGGATCATCTGCAAACTAGCAGATTAGAGACTTCTCAATAGTACTATATGGCAAAAACTTATAGAGCATTAAGAGGTCAGGACCTTGCTGTGGATTGGGATGTGTGGACGTGGAATAGGACTAACATTCCCAAGCACAATTTTATAGCTTGGATGTTCAT
>SNQN01006113.1:0-25057 GCA_008642245.1 Bassia scoparia | reverse complement strand
TGTGGAATAGAGTGAAGACTCGAAGATAGATTGATTAAATGGAAGTCAAAATACAGTATATTTGTCCTTTATGCCTGGCAAAAATGATGAATCTAGTTCTCATTTATTCTTTGCTCGGCTAGATGCTCAAAGATTTCGCCAAGTTGTTTTCGCAGGGCCTTAAAATTGACGTACCGTCTGTAAGTCACACTAAGGATGAATTTCATCAAGTGGCCAAAAAAACCAATCCAAGGTTGCATTTAGGTAAAATTTGCTCAGAACCTGTGTTGTAGCATTGATTTATTCCGATCTGGAGACAGAGGAAACAAGGCATTTGGATCAGTTGTTTAGAAGCCAGAAGAAAGTTGTAAACTCATATTATGAGAATTGTCTTATTTAATTAGAATTTTAGCCTTTTGTCTAGGCAAATTTTTGATGCAGATAATGTAAGGGAAGCCCATTGTATAAGCTTTTGCTTTTTGATCGTGTTAAATCAGTGCTACAAGCCCATCCTTTGTATTTGGCTGCTTCTTGTGGTCTAAGGTTGTGTGATCCAGAGGATGATTGCACGACCAACTCCTGTTTGTCCTTTGTACAGCTGATTTGTGTGTATATAAGTATAGGGCTGTTATATTTGTGCCGCAACACACAAGAAATATTACATAACAATAATATCCCAAGCTTGCATCGTTTATCACCTCCATTAAAACTCAACAGTAGCAGCTAACATAGAGTGATATAACATCTATCATTTCGGTATCAGAGCCAGGTTGTTTGAAACAACCGTTTCATCCTTTGCTAGCTACTGTAACCTCAGTGTATCAATCTGGGAAGCAAAGAAAAGGTCCGTTTCAAGCCCAAGAGTCTGAGAAGAAACGCAACACAAAGCCTGATGTGACGTAGCACCCTTGTATCTTTCAACCCAAGTGAGAATACCTTACATCTCACCTTTCGAAAAACTACCAGGTATCAACAACTGATAAAGATCTGGAAAGAGAGCAGGAGCATAAGCATCTGGCAGCTAGAAGAAGTTGTGGTTCATCACAGGAAATGTGAAGAAGAACAGCTCAGGATGAAAAGAAGTTAAGAACTTTGGGAACATTTGCCAACAATGCTGTCACTTTCTGGCTACATGGGAAGCCATGAATGAGAATATCAAGAGGTCAGTTATCTATCTTAGTAATGAAGTAGATATTTGGTGTGAATCTTGAGACAAGGTTCACTGTTAGGAATGGTGGCTAACAAATATATAGCTAAGCAAAGTCCATGTATGAACCAAACAGAATGGTTATGTCTATTAGTGGAATATATACCAAAAATGATGCTACCTGTGGGAAGATCTTTGAAGATCTTAACAATTTCCCATCTATTTCTGTGATAACACCAGAGATAGCTGCTACAATGAATGCCTGTGAATCTAGCAAAAGCAAGAACAAGCATCTTTTTCAATTCTTAAATGGTTGGGGGGGATTGAATATGGGGCACAAAGGAGCCAACATGTTTGATGCAGAGTCCTCTTCCCACTGTTGATGGCGGCGTGTGCTTCATTGCAGCAAGAAGATTCACAAAGAGAGGTGTTGCAGTTGGTGTTAACTGCACCTGTGGAAAGCTCAGCTTATGAACTCAAGGGTTGAGCATGCACTGGTGGATATGAAATGTCGGGTTGACAATGAACAGGACTGCCTCTGCGGTGTGTAAGGTTGGAGTGGGAAAAGAAATATACTGCAGAGAGATGTTGGCAGGTGTAAGTGTAGACCGTGGGCCCAACCCCGCAGGGGGGCTTGGTCACATCGATGTGTGTTTGTGTTGTGGGCTGAGCCACCAGAACCCGCACGTGATGCATGGAGGAAGTGTTGTCGAGTAGGATCTCCACCGTGCCTAATAAAGGTTAATCACGGACGCCGCGAACTGTTCGGTGCCAAAAACAATTGGCCCACGTTCTTGATCCAGAGTAACAGTTTGTGCGGTTCTCGTGGGACATGGTACGGATTGAATCTTCTGACCCAATCGCCCGCACGTAGCGGCCTCTACTCCGGTCTGCATGAGTAATTCCATTCTTAAGACACTATTATTGCATAGCACCGCTAACTTAGCAATTTCAAGCCTAATCTAGACCGCAGACATAACCACATAAGCGTTAACTAAAGTGGAACTAAACTATTGAATACCAAACAAATGAACTACCTAGCACTAATATGTGACCACTTGATGTTAAATTCAAACATTAAATAACAGTGCCTAAAAACTATGTTGTCCATTAATTTATTCTGACTTTAATGTGGTTCGTGTTATTTCCGGCTCTTATTTAAAGAATTATTAATAGGTGATTGAGAATATATACAAGAATAGAGAATAGAATATACTAAGAATTTTACTCTTAGATCGCTCGCTAGAAAAAGACAATAGAAATAAAAGTTAGAATCAAAATCGTCTTGCCATTAACAATTTATCAAGAAAACAAAGAAAAAGTTAGTATTGATATAATACTGTGGAAGAAATAAATAAAATCACCCAAAATTATAATAAGATCAAATTAAGATAAAATGAAATCATTGTCAAATAAAATCAAACAAGGAAATTACCAAAAATAAAATAAAGGAAACCAGCCTGACCAATCTAGCTTCCTTTGGAGCCAGAAAATAACCTGCCAAGATTAATTTTTTATAATTTTATTATTTATTTTTTCGTATATCAAACTAGACCATTCCAAAGAATTCAAAATCGGATATTCACACGGACTTCCTAGTCAATTCCCAATTGTCCTGTAAATTCGCAAAGCTAGACATTAAAACTGGGAAATCGGGACAAATCAGTTGCAGTATAATGACCAGCCATGTTCGAGGCCATAAAAACGCCAGTTTAACATTTTTATAAAAAATTTAAATATTTCTGAAATTAGATTACTTGAAGGCTTAAAACGAGTATCGTACGACTCATAACTTCATTCGAGGCAATCCAGAAAAAATTCAGTCGAATTCTGCAGCTATGAACAAAACCGAAAAACGAAATGACGATACAAATCAAACAGTAACAAAAATACAATCATATAGAACAAAATATTACTTAAGGAATCATAAATTAAATTAAACTGTATCGTTCATTGATGAGTGCTTATAGTCCTCAGAATTGTATCAAATCGTCGGTCCGAACGAATGTCAAAGGCCTTCGATGCTTGTTTCGGGCTCTTAACGGGGCTGTTTTGAGGGGTTTTTGCTGCTGGTTTTGGTCGTGACTTGCTGCACTTTTGGGCTGGAAATAGAGAAGCCTATAATGGGCGATTAGAGAGGTGCTTATTGTGCGCGTTTGAAGGGCTGAAAGGGGCGGAAAACCGGACGATGTTTGAGGGTTGTTGGCGAGCGGTGCCGGCTGATTGCAGCAGTTTCAGGGGCTGTTTTGCTGTGTGATTTGGGGATTTTTATGGGTTTTTCATTGATGTTGTATGCTGGCTGGTATATGGGGTATATATTACGGAGGATTAGGTTTAGAGAAGTTAGTTGAAGTGAGGATGAGTTGCATGAAATGGAAAGCGATGCGGTGTGGGCTAGTGCGTGTGTGAGTTTTGGGCTACGAAGATGGTTTTACGTGCATGGCTTGCAATGGTTTAAGGTTAGTTTAGGGATTTTTAGGAATATTATTAGTATGTACTCGTTTTATTATTATTATATTATTGATTATTATTATTATTAGTAATGTAGTTGTATATTATTATTATTATTTATTTATTATTGTTATTTTTTTATTAATAATAATAATATAATTTTATTATTATGTATATTATTCGATTATTTATATTATTATAAAAAGTCTGTTTCAGCAATCTACATATAGTTTGAGATGGGGAGCCTTAAACAAGCTGCAGCTCCCACCCCTTTCTGAATACAGAAACAAATGTATGAAAAATAAAAGCACCACCCTTAGCATTGTTCTGAGGTGGTTGATGTAGAGAGACTTTTGACGCGTGCAAGCGTGCTAAACAGCCTCCTTATCCCACTCCCAAACGTTGGTGAATGGCAAAAAGTGGAATGTGCTCGGATATCGGCCGCGGCTTCACGGTCACACTTAATCAGGGTTCCGTGCTCTTTCATACTTCTTGTTTTCTTCTCTACAGCATTGTGTACGAGGCCTATGTAAGAATGACCGTATAGCCGTCGCGTTTCGCGCAAAAGATAATTCCTGGGCATGCTCTCTCTTGGTGTGCAGGGAGATATGGCATAGATCACATTAATCTATTACGCTCACTTCTAGCCGCGTGCTGAGGTTGCCAATTGATGAGTCACGTCATTAATACTGTGCTTTGATAGCGAGGTGCGTCGGACCCTCAATAGGAATAAATAGACACGTGGCCTCAAGATAAAGCGAGGGCCGTGATTCAGGTAGCCGCCTCCTTATATAATTAGCTTCTGATGTGACCGTTTGTGTTTTTTAACTTCTACTTATTATTCATTGATTTATTATTTATTATTTATAATCGCCCAATATGTTCCTTTCTCCGATGCGTGTGTACTCAAATTATAATTGTATTCAGTTAGTATGAATTATCTATATATATATATAATAACGTGGCGTTATATTATATATATTTATTATATCGTAAGTATAACCCTTCTGTGATTTTTTTTTCGGTGTTATATTTAGTGTGCATTATTTTACTATATATATATAATTCTCCAGCGCGTCTTAGTTCTTGTGGTGTGTCTTCATAGTAATTGTTATGTGGGGTGTGGCGATTCTCAGGCTGCGTTTTTAGGTGCTATCTGAGATCTCCTTGAATCTGTCTTCGTAAAATTTATGTGAGGACCCTTATTTGGGGTAGCACGTGTTTATAGGTGGTCTACGAGTTAGGGTATCCACAAGGCTATTTACTCACTAGTGCAAGGAAACACGTTAGTTATAAGTCGCTGAGTAGAAGAGAGAATCTCGTGTCTCTCGTGACCCAGATCTGGTGTACATGCGGAGTCGCTGGTGACACCAAGTGCCTGCCTTCTCGAAGTGTCTTATTTCCGTTTCTCTCAATTGCCTGTTCCTGTGCTGTAAGTGGTGAGATGAAGGGAGGATCATTCCTCGAATTCTCTCACTCGCACATAGATAGTAGCAGCTGTTGCAAACTACTACCAGGAAGTTCAAGACACCGGTGGAGGCCTCATGAGATGAATGAGGATCTTGATACACCTAAATTTTCAGGTTAACCCTAGTTGCAATTCTGTGAATCTGCTTGTGATGGATTGTTGGCATCCTGGATTCAGGAGCATCGTAGATCATCAACGAGCGGGTATTAATCGGTCTCGTGTTGCTTGCTTCTAATGATCCAAGAACTGCTAGTGTCTGATTAGAATAGTCATAAAGATGAAATCCGGCAAGATGCTGAATGTCCCAGGAATGAGACTTGGATGCCCCAATGGAACGTCTTCTATTGTGACACCACACTAGGTACAACGTTGTGCTGACAACTCTTTAATCTTGAAAATGTGGATATGTGGCCTGAATTTCAAACACAACTTGATTTCGATTAACAAATTCCCCTAGTGGATCAAACGTGATGTTGCCTACCAAGTCACTTTTTCCACCCTAAATTGTTGTATTATTCAGGACTCATCAATCAAGGACAATCTGAAAAAGCGTGATGGCAAGGCAATGAAATGGAATCTCTGCTACTACTGGGAATCGTCCGTTATCCGCAGGCCAATTGAGAAAATTGGTATCTAAGCGAAACGGAACTTAGAAGTGGCTAAAGCGAGCAAGAAGAAAAAAGTGATGCAGTTGTTTTGAAAATAAATGTAATCTTTTTCAAAGAATGACAGTAATAGTAGTTTGATATTGTGTTTGTGGCATCAAAGACTTGGCATGCTCCCATAAACAATTAAAAATTGCTGTTCCGCTTGAATGATCTCAACAGATTTGAATGAAATGTGTCTTATCTGATCTCCATGGCTTAATTTACAAATTTGTCTGTATAATCGTGAGTGAATCGTGTGACCTCCGAAGCTTTGATGTGCTTATATAGAACATTATGGGGTGTACAGGGTGAGAAACAAGAAGCATGGTATAATTTCCAGTTCTTTTCCCTTAGAACAATTGTGTGGCATATCTGTGTGTGTTAATCTGCCGCTTGTGTTATGTCGATTTGTACCCTTCCGTCGCACTTTACGTGTCGGAAGCTCATGTACTTGTTTTAGAAAATATTTATTCAATCTGGTGAATAACACAGTTTCACAAAATGTATAAAGTTGTGATCAGACAATGCACTTGAATTTTGTTCGAAGGCAAATGTTTCTTTCTAACACAGGGAATACCTCTTCAGTGAATCTTCTAGTATGTCGCTGGAGGTTGCTCTCAGCAAAATGGTAAGGGCAGAGAGTTCAAGCATACCAATCTGCTAGAAATGGCTCAGGGCACTTAGACTGCAGGGCCAAACCTGCCCTTGAAATACTGGGATGTTGCATCTTGGGTTGCTGATGTAATCACAAACGGGTTGGCCGAAGCAAGGTGCTGTGAGGACATGTGATCCATATGAGAAACTGTTTTACAAGAACCTGACATCTCAGTAACATGCTCGTTTTGGGAAGTGTTTATTGTGGATTGACGTGTATGCCTGGCTCTTCGATAACGATTAAGATATAATACACTATTTCTGCACGCTATGGCTCAAACCTCTCAACATATCGTGTGTCTGATGATGATCGAATACTCTCAGGCATATATACATATATATCAGACAATTAGTCAGGGGTTTCTCCACACTAGACATACATAGGTATGTCGCTTAGTAGTCACAAGACATGAAAATTAGATAATACTCTAGCTGTATAATGAAAATGTGAACACATCTTCCCTTACCGATGAATCATTTCTAAAAACAAATCACTTAAACCCACACCTGTTACTCTGCCTTTGGTATATGGGCCAGAGGAGGACCTACCGTAACCCTTAAGAACTGATTTGGTGATCAAAATACACCAGTGTAATTACCTGACAGCAAGAGTATAGATTTAGGGTCTCACACCTGAAAGCGTGACTAACCTAGCTCAGAATCGATGCATGCCCAATCAATAGACAACAGAATAGTCCAGACATTTACAAAAGATATCTTGATTCCGCTGTTCAATAGGATTCTCCTATTAGTCTTACGATAGGGCTAAAACTGCCCCAACTTCCCACGATGTGTGGCGATAGTATGATATGTCTCCTGATCGAGTTCGACGTAGATTAAATACCACTCCGAAATATATCTTGCACTTGTGAGATAACGCGCCAACCTGATGTGTCATCGTGGGTATATATAGTCTACTCTTGTAGGTTGATTCCCGTTGAGCGTCCACTCTCCTACTGTCTGTATGTGTTACGAGAAATGAGTGCTGTTGTTAGTTTGGCTGTGTTAGTCCGACCGCGTACAAACAGCATTCGTGATCATACTATGTGCGCCTACCCTCTCGTTCCTCACCAGGGAAAAGGGTGCATAAGAGACAAAACCTCATGACGTATATTCAAGATGATTGATCGTTCCTCGCTGTCTGGTAGTAGAAGCGTTGATATAAGCTGTTGTGTGGGTGTGGCTGGATATAGGCAGACAGAAGAGACCGTACTGCACTTTATAGATATGTGGATAAACAGAGCTCGTTCTTGATCTATAATGTGAGCATTTATATATCGGAGGTTTGTGCGCAGCTCAACTTAGGGTAGTTGACCTCATCTAGTGAGGTTCCTATACATGGTCAAGTTTGCAGTCTATAGACGAATTGCTTCTTCACCAAATGGTGTGAAAGTATATGCCTTTCCTTCCATTTGGTGACTCTTTCTTTTGAATAGATGTTTACATTTTAAAAGCCTTAATCCAGCTTGGTAATGCTGGCCCTTAATGAGTCCCATATTGATGATGGTGATCAGTGTGGGATAAGCATTGGAGTCTACACAATGTATCATCAAAAATCAAGTCTTGTCAACTTCATCAAATGCCTTATAATATTGGGAATAAATCATATAATACAAAGCCCCTTTAGACAGTATGTATTCCTAGAGTTCTCAGCAAGCTGTTACTTTCGCGACTTTATTTATACTAGCAAGATCTGCATCCAAAATCTCCCAAGGAACTCTATTTACATCGTTTATTGATTTTAATTCAAAAGAAGTATGTAGCTCATATTGAGTATTTGTAGTGTTCTTAAGGTCTATGTAGAGTGATCGGAGACTTAGCTTTATTTATCCGAGATTATTGTTCATTGTCAATAGTAAATATTAGGTATTCCCAAGTTTGTATTTTAATCCAAAGATTTACTGTTGTATTATTGATATAGCCCATTAATCCAACTGTTACTTTATTAATCAAATAACCATGTTATTACAGTTTTGCAAACCCCTCATATTCAAACGCGATTGTATTATCCTCATATTCTCTTCAATCAATGTCACTAGTTGTTTCATCATGATAACAGAGACCTGAGGGAAGTAATGTATATAGACAGGCTATTTATACTTGGCATGATTATAATCTATCTTAAAGATCGTGTGGCGGCTGTTCTTCATATCTACAATTAAATATTTACTCTCTTATGACTCAACGTCAAGAGATTTTCACGTGTGCTAAATTTTCATTCTTTTAAGAGAACTTCCTATTAGGTATTCGCATTTGACTTAATATCTCCAAAGGAAATATATATATAATTGAATCAATGAAGCTCTCTCTCTTACTGTGCATCGTCCAACGGTCGACTACTTATAACATCTGCTTCATATCTAACACCATTTGTTCCTTATCTCTTATCCTCTCTATCTTAGATATACTAGTTCCACCAGGCTGTACAGAATAATTCTTGATACTCTGTCGTTGTTGCAACATTATTATGATGCAGTATCTATCGCGACTAAAAGGATCATATCATTCAGAATTGCTTTAGTGACATCGCAAGGAGCTGTAAAATATACGTTCTTATGAGATTCGAGTCTACCTTACAGGAGTAGTCCCTCCACCAAATGTGAAAGTATTTCTGGTCCTTTTGCTTGTGTCAAATAGATATCTAAGTGCCTTGACTCACCGCTTAGAAACTATTTATGTTATATATTACCTCTCTGAACAGTGTCTGGCGCCAGCTAGTTCGCTTTGTACCACGGCATTATAAGTAGATCCATACCATCTGGTCTATTTGCATTCTTTGGGTGTGACCTATGTTAACTCCTAGGAATGTTTAGACTAATAAAGCAAGCCTGTGGGATACTTATATTTGGCATATATTCATTCGATTTATCAACCATATTCTAGACCTAGCTTTCTATCGGGGTTTTATTTGGTGGGTCCCACAAGTATAGCATATTTATTAATACCACTTAGTGAAGTTGCAATACTATCTACAATATCCTGTTACCTTTATTTACTCCTGCTTTTACAGATTATTTATTACTCTCTTGCGATATAAATGCATGGGGTTATGACACATTAGGTTCGCCGTTGAAACAGTGGTTGTTCATATTATCAATTTTCACTTAATTAAATATCTTAGGATTGGTAGGATTAATAGTGTGGAATCTGTTTGATGATTCGTTATGTTTAGATGAGTGCACAAAAACAAAATTTCTTGTTAATGAGTCCTACTTCTACTCAACCCTGAATTTATGTTAAAAATTGTCGGTACTGTGGACATGCCTAGTAACCATTCAGGGCGATATGTATCTTTGGGAATTACAAACGTCGCGATCGTACTGATATAGTACTTAACGAACGTTGCAGGTGTTATAAGGCATTAGATATACGGCATTATTTCAACCGATTATTCAGTAAGCTTTTTAAATATTTCATAGGCAATACGCTCACGGACAGTGCAAGAGCATAACTATTTCAATAGCGTTTTTACATTATAAGATTTAGTGACATTTTAGTCGAGGGATCAACTATGTCCTTTACTTTCTCTTATATATTGACGATCATAGTAACTTATGTGCATTTCTATGTGTTCATTAGTACTGGCCACGATCCTGGTGTGGTACATTTGGTAGGGGGATATGTAGGGGAAATGATGAATAATATTATTTTTGTGCTTAAATGACAATCGTGTGGTTAGGCCCATTTCGTGAACGATATAATATGACTGTTTTAATATAAGGAATTAAAAAATGAGGATTATCTTACTAACTCCGTCAAAAAGTATAGTGATTAATTTTTTTTATTATTCATGATTATTTGGCATTGCTTATACGATAGAGTAATCATTTTTATAGTTTTATTTAGAATTTTAGATCATTAAGACGTTTTGCCAAAATATTTGAAATCTTCACTACTGCTTATTTCTTGTGAATCGCCGATGACTTATGCATTAAGATTAGCTCTCTTTTGATTAATATTATGATCGCTTATTCTAAACTCGTATTATTGATTTGTTAATTTATATTTATTATGCTTTGGCCAAATATTCCTATATTTAGGCATTTTTATTTTTTAATTCGGGATATAAATCTAGGAGACTGGGTGTAACAATGCGTTTATCTCGCCTAGATGTTCTTATAGGGGACGTCTATTTATTACTGTATGTATGGCGAATTTCTTTTTAGCTTACACTGGACTACATTAATGTTTACATATCCTTTTTGGTTTTATATAACATAAGTTGTTACTATGCTGATGATGCTTAATCATATAAAATTTCCTGCAATAATTTAATATACAGTAATATTAGCCAGATTTTGATATGGTTTTACGTACTAATTGTATTAGCATCTATAATATCATTTTTTGATTATTGAGATTAATTGTTTTTTATGGCGGATGATTTGTATATCAAATAAAATCTTTTTTTAAATTTTTTTTAAATGTTTAAGGTCATTAACTATAGATCTCTTTGCTCCTTATACCTGATGCCTATTTACCTATACAGATAAGCTTTAATCACTTATATACAAATTCAATTTGCCTCATCACTGCTTGATCCGCTTTGTCTTTTTGCCTTTTAAGTAGTAAGATATTCTCGGGCAGAATTAATAAGCCGCCGACGCACATTTCCAATGCAACCTGGTTTGTAATTATTATAGAATTGCTTTATTTAATGTGGTAAACCTCTTTGATCTATTTATAGTGTAAATATCTCTAAAAGTGTAGGTGTGTCTAGATTTGTGTAATTGTCTTTTTAAGTATAGTTCTTTTAATTGATGAATTAATATTTGTGTAATGTTATGTATCGTATTATTAATTATTTATATCTTTCAATTCTGATTTGTATTTTGCAAAGATCATTTTATTTGTTGTATCTATATTCATTATTATTTTTTATACAATGATTTAATTAAAGGTAAGTTATCGATGCCATGGCTTCTTTCCACTTGTGAAGTGTCATGGGCAAGTGTGAGGCAGAGCTAACTATAAATGTTGTGTGTAAGGTGGTTGCAAGACTTTATTACCTCAGGTACTTACAAAACCTCAAATGTAGCTGAGATGCAGGTAGATTCTCATGCCATGGCATTTGTAGCTCAATCAGACYAGCACTGTGATCCAAACAAYTTCAAAACTGCTGTCAAAGAAGAGAMATGGGTGCAGGCCATGAATCAAGAGTTGCAGGCTCTRGAATCCAACAACACTTGGGAAATCACCACTTTACCACCAGGAAAAAGGGCCATAGGAACTAAATGGTTATTCAAAACCAAATTCAAACCAGATGGCACTATGGAGAGGGAGAAAGCTAGGGTGGTTGTGCTTGGTTGCAGACAAAGAGAAGGGGTGGACTTTGATCAGACCTTTGCATCAGTGGCAAAGATGACCACAGTGAGGTCCTTACTGGCAGTTGCAGCTATAGAGAATTGGCATCTTCACCAAATGGATGTGAAGAATGCCTTCCTCCATGGTGACCTTCTTGAAGATGTTTACATTAAGCCTCCAGCTGGATATGCTGGCCCTAATGAGCCCATTGTTGTGGGACAGGGGGAGCATGTGTTCACACATAAGTATCCAAATCAAGTCTGCAAACTCAACAAGTCCTTATATGGGCTTAAACAAGCCCCTAGACAGTGGTTCAGCAAGCTGTCTGGAGCATTACTTAGCAATRACTTCATCCAATCCAARGCTGATTACTCTATGTTTATCAAAAGGGAGCACAGTGAGTTTGTGGTGGTTCTAGTCTATGTAGATGATTTGTTAGTTGCTGGTAACAGTTTGCAACTCATCACTCAAACCAAACAATTCCTCAACTCCCAGTTTCACATGAAAGACCTGGGAGAATTGCACTATTTTCTTGGCAATGAAATCTACAAGAATGTAGATGGCATCTTCATATCTCAAAAAAAATATACCCTTGACATCCTCAAGGATTTTCACATGACAAATGTCAAGCCTTTGAAACTTCCTTTAGATTCACATGTGAAATTCACCCATGATCAGGGAACTCTCCTTCAAGACCCCACTCCATATCAACACCTCATTGKCAAACTTATCTACTTGACTATCACCAGGCCAGATATCTCATTTGCTGTGCACAATTTGAGCCAGTTCATGCAAAGACCAACTTCAGTGCACATGCAAGGAGCTAAAAGGATCTTGAGGTACCTTACAGGAAGTCCTAACCAAGGAATTCTGCTTRCTGCAAAATCTAGTGCCTTGCTCACTGCTTATACCGACAGTGACTGGGCCAGCTGTCCTTTGTCCAGAAAATCCACCACTGGATATTGCATTCTTTTGGGAGATTCCTTAATCTCCTGGAAAACTAAAAAGCAACCTGTGGTTGCTCGATCCACTRCTGAAGCAGAGTATCGAGCCATGGCTCTTTCCACTTGTGAAGTGTCATGGCTTAAGCAGCTACTTAAAGATTTAGGACTTCAATGCTTGCATCCTGTGTTGCTCAAATGTGATAATCAAGCTACCCTTTCCATTGCCGTCAATCCTATGCTTCATGAACGCAGCAAACACGTGGAAATTGACTGCCATTATGTTCGAGATCAAGTCACAAGTGGAGCCATTCAACCTCAGTATGTATCTACCAAACAACAACTTGCAGACATTCTTACCAAGGGTCTGCCTRTTGCACAACATCAACTTCTTTTAGCCAAACTGGGAGTTCTTCCTTCTCCTCACTCCCAGTTTGAGGGGGAGTGTAAAGGGAAGGCCCATGTATAAGGCCTTTTTGCTTTTTTGATCGATTGATAATCAGTGCTACACCCATATTGTATTTGCTGTTCTTGTGTGTCAAGGTTGTGTGATCCCGAGAGATGATGCTCACACCAACTCCTTTTGTCCTTTGTACAGCGAGTATACTAGGTTTCCCTTGGCTTGTTGGTATATATTAACGGCTGTATATGTTGGCCGCAACACACAAGAAATTGACATAACAAATTTCCCAAGTTGCCATCTTTGATCCACCTCCATTGAAACTCACAGTAGCAGCTAACATAGAGTGATATAAACCTCTGTACAGATTAAGAATTGAAATGGTTGGTAAACACCTTTTGTAAGATTGTTATAGATTGTCTTGAATTGTTGCATATGATTTTTTCTCCTCTTTTTACCTTCCTGAAGGACTGCGTTGAGAGAGATATGATTCCTTGCAACTTAAGGACTTGGCTTGGGTTTGAGCTCTTAATAATTGTAATAACTTTCTTGATATATTGTTTACATCAATGTTTAAAAAATTAAAGTATCTCTCTCAGTCTCTTTTTTATATAAGTCATATGATTTTTTTACATCAATGTATAAAAATCATATGATTGAATTTACATGATGTATTAATTTTCATGTATATTCTACTACTTTTTCTAGAAAAAAAGAATTTTTACATTCAATTGTTACGAATATTAAAGTGTGTTAGCATGCAGGGAAACAAAAGCATTTCATTATGCCTATAAATTAGTGTAGGCATATTTGTTTTTTAGCACATAAGGGGGCGTGTTTGTTAGCTTTTCACTACATGGATACAGGATTTTATAAAATCTTTCGGTATCAATAGTTTGATAGAAACATAGTAACAAATACCCTTATAGTGAAACTTGTTTCCCTTTACATTGTTTGCCGATGTAATAACTATACGGAATCAAGAATAACCATTATGAAAATGAAATAACTGAATATTAGGCTCATGCTTACTTCATCTCATAGCTCAATTGTTTTGCTTTTTTCTTAAGAATTTGTCACTCCATAAAACCAAAAGAAAAAAGAAACGAACTTTCAAGATATAGGCACATGGGAAGAATAGCGTACAATCAAGCACAACGTCAACTGTGATTCTTCTGTAAAAACTCATCATCAGTAGTAATTGCATGGATACCGACTGATTTTGAGCGTCTAATTTGTCTACGATTTTGAAATTATTTTTTATCATATGTGTTGAGTCATGATTTGTGAATTTTTAACTCATTTTTGATGAGATGTTGTTGATTGTTGAGTCGATGATTTTGAACCTATTTGATATAATGTGTCAATCTGATGATTTTGCATGATACTGATGATTTTGGTGATGCTCGTCTTGTTCATGATAAAAAAATGAAGAAATTCATGATATTGGCGTTGAGATTTTGTATCAATCGGCGATTACAATTCACAGGGTAGTTTTCTTTTTGCATATTCACCTTTCCTATATTGTTATCCAAAATTATGTCATTTCCATATTTTCATTTGTGTCTCTTGACAAATAATAGGAAGAGAGTATCAATTTGTTATCATTTCCAATCGGATCCACAAAATAACTAATATACGGTAAATTTTATTGTTATCCTCCCACTCCTTATCAAAATCTTTCCCAACTTCATTTACGTTGATTCATACCAAACACTCTAAGAATAAACTTGATACTCCAAGTACAAATAATAATAATTTTTAACAACTATTGCTAATATATCACAAATCTTCTTTAGTACAACAATTATTTTAAATAATTAATTTGACAAAGTAAAATAATTTAAAGTGTATATACAAGTCCAGCTTTTATAAAAAATAAAGAGTTGGGTGTTATGTGACAGCAAGTTGCCTTTATATAGTATACATGTTTTAGCCTTTCAGCCAAAGTCATTGTGGTGTATTTCCCCAAGTCCATTTGCATTTTTCAACATGGATATTCTTGTGCGAATATTCTCCTCTACCTTTTATTCTTCTTCATGTTCTTGATGCAAGTCATGATAATAGCCCAGTTTCACACTCACAATGCTGCAAAAATCCTCCAAAAATGAGCCCAAATAGTGGATGGTCATGTTCAACATATTGCTGGCCTCAAACTTATGTTTCGGCTGCTTCAAATCCAAACATGCTGTTCTTCTCGTTTTCTGACTTTTCGGTATTTCTTTTTTAGTTTTTTTTTCATTTTACTTATGCTTGCTGTTTTATTAAATTTCATTGACTATACATGTATAATGATTTTTCAATAATAAATAAGAAAAAGTAATTTTGGATTAGTAGATTGAATAAAGTGATAAAAGTTGACTTTAAAAATGATTAATCATTTAAATTAAATAAAGTAGGTAATAAATAAAGAAATTATTTTTAGATTGGATTTGGATAATCGAGTGATTAAGAATTTAAGATAACTTTTATGGCATGCATTGAATTTTGGGTTTTGTAACTTTTATGGTATTTACATTTCTGTTTGACTTTCTTGTCATCTCCATATTGGCTTGAGATATCTCATCGCCCGAGATGGGATTAATTAAACATATTTTTCTTATAATAATGCCTTGTTTTTTTTTTAAAAAAAGATAACATAATCGCGGGAAAAACGACTAGGACATTTTCTCTCAAAACTGCAACCTAGCCTATCAAACGTCAGAAAATAAGAAAATTTAGCGTCGAGAAAATAATGTCATTGTTGTCACGACTCATAAGTACATATATTATCCTATTAATTTGGGCCACATACCCATTATATTGTATGGTTTATTCAACTTTGTTATTTTGGTTTATGCAACTCTAATGGTTATATAATTATTTTGACAAAGTATTAGGTACATCGGTATGCACAATTAAATTTACTAGTGCATCAGATTATAGTGGACCATTTGGTTAATTATAGTAACTTTTTAATCAAGTATAGTGACCTTTATTATTTATCACTATATTGATGTAAGATGAAAAAAAAGGTCACTATATTAATATAAAGGGTAACTATATGCTTGATGTACAATAAAAATTTATTGTGCATCCGATACATACAATACCTTCTATTTATTTTTATCATACTACAGTAGGTAGTTGTTGAACTTTATTGGTAACTTGTATTGTTTGGCAACATTTCTACTCATATTAAATATTTGAACTTATAATTGATTTTATATTTTTGCATTAAATATTTCCTTATTTTTTTATTGACAACAATTACTAAATAAGAAATATGAATTTCATAGCAACAATTGTTCTTTTTTCTTTTTTACATGTTATTTATTCCTATCTCCCAAATAATAATATGACTCACTTCATCTTCATATCACTTTCACATCCACAATCAATATTTACCCAACAGTATATGTAATGCCAAAAATTGTCATMAAAAAGAAATCCAAGAAATATATGTTTGAATTTGAACGGTTATTAGAGAGTAATTTCATGTGGACACTTTGTCTCCTCCACTCTTATATAATAGAGATAACTTTGGAGACTATAATATCATTCATTTAATCCATTCGTTTCTAAAACGAATACGGAATATTGTACTCTCTCCGATTTTATTAGATGTTCCATATCAATTTGGTACGATGTTTAAGACTTAATTGAGTTGGCCGGATAAAATAGATGAGTAAGTTAGGTAAAAACTTGAGTAACTTAGGTAAAAGAGTAAATGTATGAATGAATATTTTTGGAAAAAAAATAATTTTTGGTGAATAGATTGGGTAAAGTAATGAAAGTTGTTGACTTTAGAAAAGAGTAATTCATTAATGTTATACTCCGTAGTAAATAAAGTAGGTAAAAAGTAAAAAGCAAAATTATCCTTAACACTCTAAACTTTTGCTTGGGTGCGGTCAACACCCTGAATTTCTTGTAGTTGTTAAAACATCMCAAATTATTGTATTGAGTGCGGTGTGCACATTTTTTCTACTTTCCGACCATTATTTCACCGAAAAACGAAATTCTTTTTATAAAAAAAATAAAACTTTTGATTAAAAGTTATATGACTTTTTGGATTCATTAAAATTTTTAGGGAAAAAAATCCACCTTTTTTTGTGATGTAATGGAACGTGTTGCACCCAAGACATTAGTTTGTGGTAGAGGGAAAGCCTATATTATACAAACCCCCCTATATTGCAAGATACAACCCCTCCATTGCTTTTATTAGTTGTCAAATATTTATATCTATCTAATTTTATTTAATTAATGATTTTTTATTTTTAAAAAAAATCATTGCGCTTTGCAGTGAGAGATAATAGGGGGAAGGGAAAAATCATGTGTCACATAAGATAGGGGTAAGGGGGAATGTACCTAATAATTTGCGGTGGTAGAGGTGATCATGGGTCAGCCGGGCTTGGCCTAAAATACAGGCCCTTTAATCGGGCTCGAGCCTGGCCTAGGTTCAGGCCTAAAGTTTGTGTCCAAAACCCGAAAAATAAGAGCGGCTTAGCGGACTTTTCGGATCGGGCCTTAAATTTTTAACCAAAATGCTAAAATTTGATCGCAAAAACCTGGACAAAAAATGGAAATTTTGGACTGGGCCGAAAAAAGTCATGACTAAAGCCCGCAAAATTCGGGACGGGCATGCGGGTCAGAGCTCTATTTGATCACCTCTAGTTTTGGTGTTTTAATTACCAACTAAGCGAAGTTCACGGTGTTGAGCTCACCTATGCAATAGTTCAGAGTGTTGAGGCAAATTTTAAGTTATTTTAAATTGTTTTGGAACAATTAATTGAAAACGTTTCAATATGAGAGTGGATACAAAAAAAACGGAGCGAGTATTAGTTTGAAATTTTAACATTATTCACAATTTGAGCTAATCTTTTGAAATTATGTAATATATATGTTAAAATTTCATCATTAAATTGTTTTATTTGTCTCAAAATTAAATGTATATTAGAACACACGCTAAAGTGAAATGAATAGATGTTATATTTAGAAATAGAGCGAGTATTTTCTTTTTAAATATATCTTGAAATGTAGTATACAACAATAGAGATTACTCTAATAAATATACGTGAGTACGTGACCACATTATATCTTGAAATGTAACTTGTCAAAAAACTCTTGTTTCGCGTACAAATATGGATTGTCAATTTGTGATTGTAGTTTTTCACATTATTTTGTAGATTAACTTGGTTGACCCTTTCTTTCTTTTCTTAACTTTGCAGGATATGAAGCTCCACTCTTTAGGTATGTATCTCAAAACTATGCTATTTTCTGCAAAACAATTGATAAAAAAAAAGGAAAAAGAAAAGATAATGGCGGAACTAGTCTAGAACTTGAGTTTAGGGGCTTTTTAAAAAAAATTACAAGTTAGTAGGGTTCCATCACCTGCTGACTAAGATATAATTGACTTAACAACACCAAATTTAAGCGAGGTGCATGAAAAATGACACAATTTGATAGGGTGTACATAACAACATCAACTTGATGAAATATTCTATTGAAATTCGATCAAAAAAATTTATTTGTAAGGCTTTGTATCAAAAGTCATTAAATAAATTTGGAAATGTTTTATTGGCCAAATTATTTCATTACAAACCTTCATGTATGCTATTTCTTGTACCCAGTAATCAAGTTGGTGTTGTTACGGATACATCCGATCATTGTTAAATAATAACAAAAAAATAAATGGTTATTATTTGATCAATTAATTAATCAACTAATTAAAGCTATGTTGACCTTTTGGGACGTATGAAAAGAGTAATGGATTTTTGCTCATTCTGATGATAATTTTGATGTACTCCGATAGGAAACTTGCTGACAAGGTGCAGCTGCTGGTATTACGTTGTTGTACCGGATTTTTTCCATGGGATCTTACAATCCTGAAATACAGAAAGACCGTCCAAGCTTTGGTTGAAAGACCATCCACCAGTAAGTTTACTTTTGTGCTTGGGTTTTGCATTTTATTCCATGTCTTCATTTTGTATAATATAAACATATTGTCAATCTTTTTCGACGCGGAAAATTGTCGCTGTCAGTTTAGTGGTTGCACTTTATATGTTCAAAAAAGGCGGTATGCTATCATGTATGTTCACCAAGGCTACTTATTAATTAATATTGTTGCGCACATTAGTTTAAGGCCTTGTTGGCAAACCAACTTTTTAGCTTGGTTGGCTTTTGGCCTTGTCAAAATGTGTCAAACAGCGAAAAAAAAGTGTTTGGTAAATGACTTGTTTTGGTTGGCTAAAAAGTCAGCTTTTTGAGCCAAATGTCAAAAGCTACTTGGAGTATGCTTCTCATGTTGATTTGACTTGTCAAATTTAAAATTACATTTTTTACCCTTAGTTTTACCTATAATAATAATTAAGATTTAATAATAATAATAATAGTTAATAATTAGCAATAAATAAAATACTCATAATAATTTATACTCCATAATTGATAATTAATAATTAATAATTAATAATTAGCAATAAATAATTACTCATAATAATTTATACTCCATAATTGCTAATTGATAATTAATAATTTATAATTACTAATTACTAATTAATAATTAGCAATAAATAAATTACTCATAATAATTTATACGCCATAATTCATAATTAATAATTAATAATTAATAATTAAAAATTATTAATTATTAATATATTCTAATTAATAATCAATAATTAAAACAATAAATAATTAAAGTTACTACGGAAGTAATAATATTTAATAATTAGTAATTAATAATTAATAAAATAATAATTATTATTAAGTAATCATTTGTAATTATAAGTGATAATTAATGCGAAATAAGAAAGTGTATTAGTGGAATATATTATTGATGTCCATTAATGTAATTTTGCATCTTAAGCTAACATCCAACAACCAAATTTGTCAAACATGTTTTTTATTTCAAGCAGCCAGCAACCACAAGCAATCAATACCAGCCAATCAACCACCACCAGTCAACTAGCCAACAGCTAGCAGCCAACAGCCGTTGCAAACAAGCGCCTATTATTGTGACGCACTCCACAAGATTTCATATTTGACGCAAATTAATTTTCACTTAGAAGAGTGAAAAGAGAGATTGAATCTGTGATTAATCTATGTGTCATAATAGCTATGATACCATATTAGAGTAGATGGTTGTTGGAAACTTGTGTAGTATAGTCTTCACATTATGTTATCCCACATGGAAGAAATGAGAAATGTAGTAATAGCTTATAGGAAAATTTGCTATTAACTACCCAATTTTTGACCATCTTTAGAAACACCTACCCGCATTTCATTAAAATAAAAATAACTACCCACATTTTGTCCAAATCTTAGAAACCCCTACCCAATTTTGTTTTCAAGCCAACGAAATACCACTCCCTGCTTGTGGGGTCCATCAAAAGCAGTTTTTCCATTTTTTTTGTCGGATTCTTTGAAATTACTATTTTACCCCTATTTCTTTTTCTCCCTATTTAATTCTTGCTATACAGTCAACCCCCCCCCCCCCTTATGGCGCAGCTTGTGGTCAGGTGGTTATGTGGTGGGGTTCCTTGGTGGTGGTGTTAATGGAGGAGAGTGTTCTGTTTGATTCAACAATGGAAGAACAAGATGGTGGGAAGAAGGAGAAGAGAAGGAGAATGAGGAAGAAGAAGAAGAGTAGAGGAAAGAGAATTGAAGGTGATTTCAGAATTTTAGGACAATGGAGGAAGAAGATGGCGGTAATTAAGTTACGGAGGAGAGAGGATAGAGAAAGGAAAGAGAGTGGGACCCACAAGTCGAAATTTGAGAGGGTAACGACGAATTGGTGGGAACCACAAGCGGAGGTGGTATTTCATTCAAATGAACATCGGCTTGGGTAGTGAATTCGGATGATWTTGTAAAAAGTGGGTAGTTATTTTTTATTTAATGGAATCCGAGTACTTGTTTCTAAAGATGGTCAAAAAAAGGATAGTTAATGACAAATTTTCCTAGTATATATTGCAACATTGTTTTACATATTACCAATTATTGTGTGTTCCACGTGGACAAAATAAAGTAAGCTTTTGTATATAAAAACAAGAGCTTCAATTTTTTTTCTACTTTGAGGAGTCCACATTGATAGTTTATTATGTGAGTTGTTTATATATAATGCTTACTATTACTATCATGTTTGAACTTGAGCATAGTGTGATGAGCATAGTGTATGAGTATGCAGTAAGTTGGTGTGTTGTGTTGTGTGTGTGTGTGTGTGTGGTGTGTGTGTGTGTGTGTGATGTGTGTGTGGTGTGTGTGTGTGTGTGTGTGTGTTTGTGTGTGTGTGTGTGTGTGTGTGTGTGTGTGTGTGTGTGTGTGTTGTTGTGTGTGTGTGTGTGTGTGCCATGTTCACCAGTGTGTCAGCATGCCACGTCAACGCTGGTGCTGATGTGGCACTGACGTTAGCATGCCATGCCACGTCAGTGTTGACGTGGCATGCTGACGTCAGCGCCACGTACATCAGTGCTGACGTATCATGTCATGTCAGTGCACATCACGTTAGTGCTGTCGTGGCATGCTGACATCATCATGCACGTCATCGCCACATCACATCAGTGCTGACGTGGCATGTTTGACGTCATCATGCTACGTCGACGACGACAGTCAGTGTGACGTGGTAGAGGGGTTGCTGAATGGCGGCTTACGTGGCGTTGTGGGCGCTGATGTGGCATGCTGACGTGGTACTGAACTGTATGGTTATGATGGTAAATAGCTCAATGGATGTGATTTAATTTCTAAAGATGAATGGTTGAGATTTAAGGTTTTTAATTTTCACCAAATCAATTGGTTTTCACATGATCTTTTCATATATATATATTATATATATATTAATATTATATATCTTAAATACACTTAGCACTTAGTACTATAAATCAGGATAATGGACAACTATTCTGTCACGGTAACAACTAAATATTCCTAAATTTGCCTTATAAATATACTCATTATTCAGTCACCATCATCACATTCTTTTCTTTCTTCTTTTGTTTTTCTCTCTCCAAAATCGTTCATTATTTTTTTATATTTACATTGCATATTTCTAAAATTGTTCTAAGGGGTTACTCCTGGAATTTTTGTTGCTATATCCCAAGTGCAATTGTAGTGGGGCAATTAAAACTTTAAGGACAGTGATTTCACGTCCTTTAATTTTTTTTCCTAACAATGGTATCAGAGTCCAAGTTGGGTGTGATTAATTTAGACAAACTTAAATGACAATTCACATGTGAGGAGGAGTGTTGTGCCTATGAACAACTTATATGTGAGTGTATGTATTGTCCACATTGAAATTAAGGGAAATAATGTTATGTGATAAATCACATTGAATAATTCAAGAGTTGAAATTACTTTCTGAGGCTAAGAGGTTTCTCTCTCATTGTCATATGATTTTGTGGTGGAGCTCTTGTCTTGTGATGTAGACTGATACTCTCCCGTGATAGGTGTGCCTATGTCTGTTTGACAAAGATGCATTGATATATTGATACGACAATCACTATATTTGACTCGCTATAATTAAAGACGCTTTATAAAAATGTATGTTTGATAGGGAGGAAATGTGGGAAAGAAAGTGAATGGAAGGAAATATAACACCTTTTTCATTTGGTTAAAAATAAAGATTGAAAAGAAAGAAATTGGAAGGAATTGACAAGAAACTTTATTTACAATTTCTTCTTTGGCTTCCTCCAAAATTGGGAGAATTGGGGAGGAAAGAAAAAATAACTTAATTTCATTCATTTTCCTTCCATTTCTTTATTAATGTCTAAGCAAATATGGGAAAATAAATTTTTTTCTCTTCGCTTCTTTTACTCATATTAACCAAACATGTTGTGAGGGTCATTATCATAGCTGGCGCTGGGTGGGGCGAGAGGGCCCACGCCCAAGGCCAAAAATTCCTGGTCCATGATTCTATTAAAACTTGTTAGTTTATATATATTCATCAATCTTTTCTGGAGTTTGGTCTAGTTGGTAATGTGCGTTGGTAGTTGATGCTCTACATTGGTGGTTTTGGGTTCTAATCCCACTACAACTAACCATTTTGTAATTTTTCGAACTTTATGCAGTTTCTCTTTCGTTTTCAACTTTGGCTTTCTCATCCATTTGTAATTCATACTTACAATACTAGCAATAGTTTTCAATTTTTCCTCTACATTTTAAACCTTTATTCAGTAATGCTAATTTCACTTTTTTTTTTCACACTCTTTTTCCACTCTCCACATTAGGATTTGATAAATCTTTATGAGAATATGATGACACTAAGTGACGATATGATAATATGCATAATCACTTGAAGATGAGAGTGAATTAGAGAGCGACATTAGTGCTCCTCATCTTCATTACGTATTGATAAATAATTTTACCAAGAAGATTTTCTTGTTTACATCCCATCACTATAATCTCAAGGTTTAAACTTTAAAGTTATAATTTAATTCTAGTTTGTACTTGGTCTAAATATTGCTTAAATACCCTATATAAATAAATCAATTATAGAGCCTTTCTTGTGTTGACCTGTTGTAAAAAAATATGTTATGTACGAGTATAATTTTATGTTAATACTTTGTAGCTTTGTAGAGAAGGTTTTAACATCAAAATTTTCTTCTTTAATTTTCTAAGTTAAACAACTTGAAATGCTATATTATTTATCTTTAACTTGAAGTATTTAACAAACAAAGCATGATTATTTTACAGTATCAAATAATGCTTTTACTTTCATATTTGCATTTTTCATCTTAAATCGAACAAAAAAAAATGGTTTTAAATTATTATGGGGCCCGTATTTGATATTTGCCCGGGTCCCTAAATTCCCAGGAACCGCCTGGTCATTATAAACGCAAAAAAATTATAGTAAAATTCGATTATAAAGATCAGCATTAGATAAAGTTATTGAAGTGATTTACTGATAAACGTTTTTGTACATCGGATAGAGACGAAAGTGTTTTTGTATATGTTTTCACGGTGACGATTTTGACGACTATGCATGCAAAATTATATGAAGCAAAAAGGAGCTGAAGAGGCAAAGAAGGTGATTGAATTTCTGAAGAAGAAAGGTATCAAAAAGATAGGAGCAGCTGGGTTTTGTTGGGGAGGTAAGGTTTCATCTGCAACTAATTATTTGTTCTATATATTTTGCTTAATCCTCAACAAAATTTGCTAAGTGTACTGTTAGTTCAAAACACTGAATATAGGCAAAGTGGTTGTGCTACTATCACAAAGTCATCAATATATACAAGCAGCAGTTCTCCTACACCCTGCAGCTGTTACTGTTGATGATATCAAAGGTATGCTTTGATTTTTACCTGCACTTATTACTGCCTTAATTAATTGACTAATTGTTACTTATAAGTTGTCAAAAAAAATGGGATAGGAGTGCAAGTACCAATTGCTGTTCTAGGGGCCGAGAATGACAAAACATCTCCACCTGAGCTTTTGATGCAATTTGAGGAGACCTTGATAGCTAAGCCGGAGGTAAACATTTGTATTTTATATTTCCGGTACCTTCTCTGTTTGTTTTTACTCGCATCATTTCTATGTTTTAAAAATACGATGTTGGGTGGTTGTTTGTTGGTTGATACAGGTTGAAGGGTTTGTAAAGATATTCCCAGGAGTTGAGCACGGTTGGACTGTAAGATACAACCCTGATGATGCTGCTGCTGTCAAGTCTGCTGACGAAGCTCACTGTGATATGTTGGCTTGGTTTAGCAAATACATCCAATAAAATCTTTATATTACAAACAAAAATATCAGCCTTCTTTAATTTCCCAACATCTGATAACCAGTAATTCTTGCAATATTAAAACAATAAGAGTAAAATATATAACTATGATAAGGTGTTCGTTCTTTGTTTGATCATGCTTGTGTGCAGTCAGAACCACAAGCATTCGAACATGCTTTCTGTAATTCGAAGTTTTACCATTGTATTCCGTAGTCTGATCTGTTGAGGTTGGGAGAAGACTGGAATGATATTAAACTACTCCCTCTGTGTTGTTTTTGAAGGAACTTAAAATTGATTAGTGCAATCTCATGAAATGCTTTTCCTATAAACTAATTTGGTCCGCAAGCGTATATATATACATAGAGATGGCAGTGGGTAAAGGA
>SNQN01006112.1:28593-40461 GCA_008642245.1 Bassia scoparia | reverse complement strand
GTGCTACACCAAACTTTTCCCCGAAAAACAAGGTCACAGCCGTAGGGGAACTTTCCGAAGAACGAGGCGCTTCCACGAACTTGCAAAGCCAAGGCAGCGTTAGGGGAACTTCCTGAAAACGAGGCGTTTCCGACGGAACTTGCATTACTCTTCCCAAATCAAATACTTTGACTGTCGTCTTACGAGATTTTGGTCTCTTCAGACTCAGTCAAAGTGGGGCTTCTTCACACAACAGCTCCTTGCACACTTGGTTTTGGAACTTTCTCCCGCACTAGAAATTCACATATATTGCACACCTCGGTCTACGATTTCTCCCGCTACAGAAAATCCAGCGCAAGCACTTTCGGGTCTACGATTTCTCCCTGACTACAAAATCTCAAGCGCACATCTTCGGGTCTTGGAATCTTCTCCCGCTACAGAAGTTCCTCAGCATTCTCTCGGTTTTGGATCTTCTCCCGCTCAAGAAGTTCCGCGCATCTCCGGTTTGGAATTTTCTCCCGCCCACCAGAAATTTCCGCATACACACATCACAACTCTCCCGAAAAACCAAGGTCAGCCGTAGGAGAAAACCACCCGAGGATCCAGGCGCTTCCGAGGGCACAACACCGCATGGGCGCGGTAACAGGTAAAACTAACATTTGTTTGCAGGGTACCGCGTAAAGGTAACTCAGGTCGCAGAACGTCTTGAGTTGCTCTCGTCCCGATGAATACTTTGACTTTCGTCTTACGAGAACTATCGTCTCTTCAGACTCAGTCAACAGTGGGGCGCTCTGTAGACACCTGAAAATGTGTCTCCCCAAAATGAGAATCCGTGATGAAACATACCGCGTCTCGCGTTTGTTTCGAATTAGAAAAGATGCTTTGAATTCACAAAAGTTGGAATACGCGAGGTCGTACTCGAAATATTGAGCAAAGGTCAAAGGCAAGGCAAAAATGTTTTCTTCGGTTTTTCAAAGGTTTCAAAGGTTTTCAAGGCGATTCTTCATTGCTTTTTGATGTTCATCATGTCCGTCACATTTTTCTGAATCCGCCAGTATTTAAATTATTTTTCTGATTTTTCTATGATTTTCTATGAATTTGCAATGTTTAAATACGCAGAGATACGCAGAAAATACATGAATAATTAGAAAAATACTCCGGAAATACGTGGAACCTTCTAGAACATTCTAGAAACCTCCTGCTTGGAGAGCAAGGGTCTACGTGCGTCGAATCAAGGGAAAACGAATAAAATCAGAGGAAATCAAAATATTTCGAAGTTTTTGGAAAAAATTACAAAATCATTGAGCGTCTATACGCAACTGATGAGCGTATATACGCTCAAACAGAGAGCGTAATATCGCTCAACAGGAGCGTATATACGCTCATACATACATACGAAAAATTGCCAAAACTTATGGAAAGTGAGGAGCGTATATACGCTCAGGTGTGAGCGTATATACGCTCCCCAGCGTATATACGCTCATCCTGAGCATATACGCAGGTTTTTGTGCTCCAAAACTTGCCTCGTGCCTATAAATACCCCTTGCCTTGCTCAGTCCGAGACACCTCGACTTCTTGACCTTCACTTCCATACGCTTTCACACTTTCGCGGACTTCATATCTTCCTACGCATACTCTCTCTCTCTCTCTAAAACACTCAAAACACTCAAAACACATTATAACTTTCGTTTTAATTCAAAGCATCGATCTTTCGAATCAACAAGCGATAATAAAGGTTGAATTCTGAGATTACTCACCAATAATCTCTCTCACTTTCTTTTAATATTGACTAACCATTGTTAATGAGTTTTTAATATAATTAAAGCAATGTAAAACTCACTTTTAACTTGTTTCATGTAAATATGTAGGTTTTCACAATGTTTGCAAGGTTTTCATTGGTTTTTGTTTTTCATTTTCATTATTATATTCATTATCAATACTAACAATTCTTTTCTCTTGTATAGCAATTAGAGGCGGAAAGATCCATTGCGCTTGCGTTTTATCAAGGACTAACATTATTTTCTTTGTTTTCATGTAGCGATTCAAGCAAAGGATCGTTTCATGCGTTTTACAAACTAACTTTTGTTTTCTTTGCAGATTTAGGGAAGATGAGTTTGCATATACTTCGAAGTTTATGCACTTATTTATTGCATATTGTCATTATTGTATAACTTTGTATATATGTTTTGCTAAAAAAGACCGAATTATGTGAATCACTTAATCAGATTAACTATGGACGACCTGTTTTAGGCACCGTTTAACATGATTAAATCCAAATGTGAGCATCAATTTACTGTTAGGTCTCCTTGTATAATAGTAACAACTTTCATAGTAATTTTATGGTTAGTTCGCTTCTAAGGTGCTAAAAAAACGTAAGTTATGTGGCATTCATTAATCATTATGAATGGAATTGCAATGAGACCAATAGAGGCCGCTACATGCGGGCGAATTGGTTACAGATCTGATATCTACCATTGTCCCCGAAACCCACGACTGGTTACTTGATTAGACGTGGGGCCATTGATTTGGCACCAACGTTTCGGGCGTCCGTGAATAACCTTTCTAGGCACGGTGGCGACTCCCCTCATTCGACAACACTACCCCAACGCACTCACGTGCGGGATCCCGTGGCTCAAGCCCACGCAAAAGCACCTCGATGTAGTACCAAGCCGCGCGCCCGCTATACGCTGAGGGCGCGGCCCACGTCCTACAAGTACACGCACGAAGAACCAAAAACTCACACTGGGATCATTAAGCCTAGCAACAGCATCCATCAACACAATAGTCTTCGAAACCCGCTCTGAGACCAACGCCTGATAGAAAGAAGAATCCGCACTGACAGGGCCACCAAGCAACTTAACACCTTGCGCAGGCTGAGAAATATCCGGAGGAAAGACACCCGTAAGACGACCTTGTGGGTCCTCCGATGGACAGAAGACCTCCGTCTTCTGAACATTCACGTGGAGACCTAAACGAGGACCGTCCTCTAAAATCATCTCCAGGACCTTACTAACCAGCAAAGTATCTCCAATGATAGTGCCATTGTCCAAATACCAAGCCTGAAGAGAAAGATCAAAAGAGTCTCTAATGCGACACACCAACGAATGTAGAACCAAAGAAAAAGCAAAGGGCCGAGAGGATCACCCTGCTGCACACCTTGGCAAGACCATAGGTTATGCACCCCATAATACAACCTCGCCGGAGAGGAGTAGCAAAATTCAACCCAACGCGAAAGAGCAGGACAATGTTCTTGAACCTCACCTAACAAAGCCGAGCAATCAATTAAATTGAACGCATTCCGAAAAATCCACCAATAACATGGAGAGGCCAACATCGGCCCCACGGGCCTCAACAAGATGATTGACAGCATGGAGAATGGCCTGACCACCCGCCGAAACCCTAACTCCAAACTGGAGACCACCTAAGTAGTTCCCTATGCGCGGACCAATCAACGCTGCTCCGACCATAGAAACAAGGCGCCTCCAAATGGTGCCCACAACAATAGGCCGAATACCACCATCAGGCTTAAGAAGCGGCGTAAGAGGGGCGCTAGCAATGTATCCCCCACGTATAACAGGACACTTTCCAGCAAGAAACAAATTAACGACCTGAGTAATAGCACCCACCAACTCATCAAAAACAGCGACAACAGCACCCCCCAAGCAATCCAAGAGGTGTTGTAATTATTATTATTATTATTATTATTATTATTATTATTATTATTATTATTATTATTATTATTATTATTATTATTATTATTATGATTATGATTATTATTATTATTATTACTATTATTATTATTACTATTATTATTATTATTATTATGATTATGATTATTATTATTATTATTACTATTATTATTATTACTATTATTATTATTATGATTATGATTATTATTATTATTATTATTATTATTATTATTATTATTATTATTATTATTATTATTATTATTATTATTATTATTATTATTATTATTAAAACACCAAAACGTGGTAAGCACTACAAGCAACAAAAAAGATCAAGTGATGTATATGAAGTTGGATTATTATTATTATTATTATTTTTTGAAAAGTAAGGAAGAAATAGAATTGCACAAAAACACCAATATAACCTAAGGCAATCCAAAAGGAGGACAAACCTACTATGTAGGACTCCATTCTTAAGGGAGCCAAAAACAAAACTAGGAGGGAACAAACCCTCATCAACAGATTACATTGACTCAAACAAGGCCACATCTTGCCTGCTAACCTGTATAGACATAGCTTAACTAATCCTAGCTTTAACAATACATCTAATGTGCAGTCTGACACTAACAATAGTAGGTACAAACTGATTCCAAAAAGCAGTGTTCCTAGCTTTCCAGATCAAGTAAACAGTAGCAGCAACAGCAGTCGAATAGACAAATTTTCGAAACTTGCTAGCCCTACTATTCCGATTAATCCAAGCTAGCAGCTTGACAACATCATTAGTAACACAGTTACTACCCAACCACAACTTGGTAGCACTGATGCAACTGAGACTAAAATGGCATGAGAAGAATAAGTGTTGGTGAGTCTCAGGGTAACCACCACAAATGCAACAATCTACAGAGGCCATAATAGCATGATGAGCCAATCGTTTCCTAATTAAGTGTCTACCCTTAATCAACAATCAAAGGGTAAAATGGTGCTTAGGAACAAAAAGACCATTCCAAACACCTAAAGCCCAAGAAACTGAAGGAGAAGACACAACCCAACCTTTGTAAACCTGAGCTATACTGTAACATGCACCTTGATCCAAACAAACAGGAATAACAGCCTTAACTTGACAAATTTGCCTCAAAACCCAACTCACAACAGAGGAAGGTTGATAAGTTCTCCAGTCCCTATGTTTCACATAGATGGCATGCACCCACCTAACCCATAAACTATCCTCCATTTTCGCAATGGCCCACACAAGCTTCCCCACAGGTGCCTGATTCCACAAAAWGAGATCCCTAATCCCCAAGCCACCTGAACCCTTAGCTTGATAAACCTTCTTCCAATTAACATAACCAGCTGTTAGACTATCAGAAGTGCCATGCCAGAGAAAATTCCTACACACGGCATTAATCTTATTAATAACCCCTTTAGGGAGAATCATAATCTGACACCAATAAGTACAAATGGACATAAGGACTGAATTGACAAGCTGAATTCGACCACCATAAGATAACTAACTATTACTCCATGTTCGTATTGTACAACACATCTTATCCACAAGGATCTCACAATCAGCCTCACTTAACTTCTTTGTATTAATAGGGGTGCCAAGGTACCTAAAAGGAAGGGTACCCTTGCGAAAGCTAGAAAAAAAGATTGAATGTGATCCACCTACCTCTCGAGGAGATAAACCAGTACAATAAAACTCAAACTTCTCAACACTAATATGCAATCCAGTAGTTTCTGCAAACAGCTTCAGACCAACTAGGATACTACAAATAGACTCAGTATCACCTTTGCAAAAAATGAGCAAGTCATCATTAAAGCAAAGGTGATTGAGCTTTTAAGTCCTACATCTTGAATGGAACTTAAAACAAGGCGAGCTAGCAATTTGAGTGAGGATTTTGGACATGTAATCCATACACAGAGTAAAAAAGTAAGGGAGAAAGAGGATCTCCATGTTTAAGGCCTTGTTCACTAGTGGAAAAATTGCTATAAGTAACCCCTTATTTGTAACCATCATGCTCATTGTTGGTTACCTATTACTTTTTTGTAAACAACATTTAAAAAGTTGGTTACATATATGTATTATTTATAACCATCACATTAATGTTGGTTACAAATAAAATTTTAAGTAACTATCAAAAAACTTATGAGTTACAAATAATTCATTTTAGATTTATTAAACCAATTATATGTAACCAATATTACTTTGTTGGTTACCTATAGAATTAGTCAAAATAGGGCTCACATACATATTATACACTTTAATTTTAATTTTCATTTTAATTTTATGAATTAGCAAACTCAACCTCCCTCTTTCACCATCTCACGCATGACCTATTCAATTCCTCCATTCACGCGTGACCTACTCCTTCGTTCACGCAATCATCAAAATTAACTACTCACAGCCTCACACGCATTCATCTTCTCAGATCATCAAAACTACGCTGCCTCGCCCTGTCGTTGCTCTGCGTTGCCACTGTGCTGCCTCGCCTTGCCACTGCTCTGCCGCTGCGCTGCCGTGCCTTGCCGTTGTTCTGCCGCTGCTCTGTCGCTCCTCTGCCGTGCCCTGCCGCTGCCGCTGCTGCTCCCTCCCACGATCTGATTGCAAGGTAATTGCTCCACCAATCACAATCTATTGATATGCTATGAGAATATATTTTTATTTAATAAAAAATATTTATAATTCCAGCATATTAATTGTTAGGGTTTGATCAAGGTTAACCTATGAGAAGATATTCCTTCCTGTTTTGTGCATTGCCAATCAACTCACTCGTTCGTTCCTGTTTTTGGATGTTTTAAACAACTCACGCTTCATTTGTTTGTTAGAAGGATCTCCTTTATTTATTTATTTATTTTCACTTTTGTAAAAGTCAGATTATAAACTAGTTATTAATACTAGTTAATCATGATAACTAGTTGTTCACCTTTAAATACTGCATTACTAATTGATTTTGACCACAGCATAAAGCTTTTTAGCATGATTAATCGATTCAATTTGGATTAAGTAAACGTTTCTTATTTGGCCCCTCTCTTGCTAATTTAATTTAATGGAGCGGTTTTACTTTTACTACTAATGGTGTATAATTAAATGGATAACGTAAACTAAAGCAGGATTAGTTGGGACAAAAGCTGTTTTCTTTTCTGCATCACAATTTTAATTAATTATATACTTCTCTAAGTACTCATAATTGTTCAAAACTTATAATGTAAATTAAGGTAAGATGCATGATGATGATGTTGATTGTGTGACATCAGTGGTCTTTTGCTAACAATAGTGTCTCATTCTTGAGTACTATTAACAAAAAAATTTCACTTATATTGTGAGATGATAGAACTTAAATCAATGTGTTTTTTTAGAGGTTGTTTGGTTGCATGTTCCATTCGAAGATGGTAAAATTAGATGTTAGGTATACTACAAAAATTTGAAAATTTCTGTTTTAGGCTATATACTACCTTCGTTGTATTGTCTACATTGACTGTATACATACAAAAATTGTTGGATAACTCAAGTGGTTAAAACTTTACAATAGTCATCTAAAAAATGTCCACCAATATGATGCAATGTGAGCCACTAATTTTTATTTAATTTAACTTTTTTTCATAACAACATATTAATAAAAGCAGTTCTAATATAGCAACATATATATTTGATTGAAGTAAGCCTATGATAATATTCTCAATTATTATGTTAACATTTGGAAATTATTTATTCATGTTGCATAATATAAAGTACTGTAATATTTTTGAGTTTTATTTCATTTAACAATTTCATTAATTATATTTTTAAAATACTTAATCAGTTCATATGCCCCAATATATAATACCATAAACTTAATAACAAAAACAACAATTAGTACAGTAGTTGAGTATATTCGTCATTAGTTAATTTTTTTTTTCATTAGTTGAATTTCTTCTATTGTATTTGTTATAGCGAACTTCATTGCAATCTTGTACTATAGGTCTATACTAGTTTACGATTCTTCTATTTTTCCACTATAGATTCATTTCTAATATCCCCTATAAGTTTATAATTTGACCTACAATAATGAAATCAGTAATCCACCACTATGCACTTAAAGATTTAATCATTATAGTGGAGTTTTTTTTATATAGGAGGGACACCATAGCTCCCCCTTGGTTTATATAATAGAGATATATTCTTTAATTGAAACAAAACACTCATGTCAAAAATACTTACAATTATGTATTAGAGTATATATTCTTATATACTTTGACTGTTGTATATGTTCTTTTAGTTTTTTAATTGCTAATACTTACTAATTAAAGTCAACCAAACACTCATGTAGACATATGAATCAAAGATTATAGTATCAACGTTTTTTTAATTAAATAACTACTTGTATATTATTATCTAGTACCAATGAATACTATATCTAGTACTATAACATGTGACACAGTGCTTTAGTATTATATAATCAAAGATATTATATTAAAAAGGTTAACGGCTCCTAAAAGATATATTGCTTTTTTACTTCAATTTTTAAGTGGTGACGATATATGATTTTAATATGACTGTGCGTTATATGGTTTTAATATCATGATTGGTGCTCAACATTTTGTTCCAATTATGATTTTGTACATTTTTGGGTTTATATGACCGTGAGTTTGTTGTATTCATTTTTTTTTTCTGGAAAATTCCCTAGAATAATACAAAATCTATCTGGTCTTCCAATAATAAGAATAATACAAATTTTTTATATATTATGATTATGATTAGATTTATAACTCTTTTTCTATTCATTTATTTGTTATCAAGAATACTAATTTTTCATAGCTATAAACTTTTCCTTTAAGATGAGTATAAGATAAACTTCGATGTACTTGACGTTGTTATAAAATCTTCATATCGTCCTAAGATAAACTTCTAATGTAATTCATCATATCATACCTTAATAAGGAATATTATTGTTGGAGTAAGTCTTAAGGATGCCTTTATTGATTACTAATGGGTAATTTTCTTATTTCGTTTGTACGGTTTATTAGAAATGTCTCGTCCTTGGATGTACGGTAATAAAACGACGCCTGAATTTTGGAATGGCCTTAAAGAGTTTTCTAACGTTGCTTTAGACTATCAAAGGAAAACATTAGCAAAAACTATGTTTTGCCCGTGTCATGACTGCAAGAATGTGAAGAGGTGGTCTGATATTAAAGAGATCGAGTACCATCTAGTCCGCCGTGGGTTTGTGGATGATTATCATATTTGGATTTGGCACGGTGAGAAACTAGGTACGACTGCTAGCAATAATCATATTGAGGAAATTGAATCACCTTATTGTGAAGGCCATGAAAACATTGAAGATGATACCACCAACGCGAATAAGGTAGATGAGATGATTAAAGCGCTAGGTGAAAATGTTGAGGACCAACCTTAGATTTTTGATGAAGTGTCAAAAGCGGCTAACACACCATTGTATCCGGGATGCACGAAGTTCTCGAAGTTGTCTGGTGTGTTAACTCTTTTTAATTTTAAGGCAAAAAATGGTTGGAGCAATACAAGCTTCGATTCATTGTTAGAAACCCTTCAAGATTTGTTACCAGAAGGTAATGAAATTCCCTCTTCCACCTATTATGCCAAAAAGCTAATTAATCCCCTTGGCTTAGACTACACTAAGATACATGCATGTCCGAATGAGGCGTGCTTTATCGAAAGGAGTACGAGAACTTCGATGTGTGTCCAAAGTGTGGTGAGTCACGCTACAAGTGTAAGGGGAGTAAAGTTGATCGTAAGAAATGGCCTCCTGCAAAGGTGATATGGTAACTTGCCATTATACCAAGGTTTAGGCGGCTTTTCTCAATTAAGAAAGATGCAAAACACTTAGTGTGGCATGATGAGGGGAGGAAGAAAGATGACCTAATTAGACATCCAGCAGATGCTCTTCAGTGGAAGACTATTGATGATCTGTTTCCAGACTTTGGTAAAGAGCCTAGGAATCTAAGACTTGGATTTAGTTCAGATGGCATGAATCCATACGGCACTCTTAGTAGCCAGCATAGTACATGGCCAGTTCTATTGACCATATATAATCTACCTCCTTGGCTTTGCATGAAGCGTAAGTACATTTTGGTGTCTCTTCTTATTTCCAGTCCTAAACAACCCGAGAATGACATTGATGTATTCTTAGCACCATTTATTGATGAATTGAAATTGCTATGGAATCAAGGAGTTCCCATCTTTGACGCTCACAAAAGCATAAATTTCACTCTACGTGCTGTGCTTCTTTGGACTATCAACGACTTTCCTACCTATGGGAATTTGTCGGGGTTCAAAGTCAAATAAGAAAACGGATGTCCAGTATGTGAGGAAGACCTAAAATTGATATGGTTGTCAAATTCTAAAAAGAATGTCTTCATGCATACAAGAATGTTTCTCCCTCDATATCACCCATATCGTAGGATGAAAGCCAGATTCAACGGGCATATTGAAGAAAGAAAGAATCGTGAGCCATTAACTGGAACAGAAGTTTTCGAGAGAATTAAAAATGTTAAAACGGTTTATGGGAAATCTCAAAAAACAACTTCCAAAAAAGGTGTTCTTTGGAAGAAAGTCTCGGCATTTTGGGAACTTCCTTATTGGCAGCACTTGTCTGTTAGGCATTGTCTTGACGTAATGCACATTGAGAAGAACGTGTGTGATTCTCTTACTAGTACTCTTTTGAACGTACCARGGAAGACAAAGGATGGACTTCAAGTGCGAAAAGATTTGAAGGAGTGGAATGTAAGACCTAAGTTGTGGCCATCTTATTCTGATGCTAACACCGCACATTTGYCTCGAGCTTGCTACACATTATCCAAAGAGGAGAAGAAAATATTTTGTGAATCTCTACACGGAATTAAGGTTCCAACTTGATATTCATCTAATATTTGGCGTTTAGTGTCTTTATYTGACAAGAGACTAATTTGCATGAAGTCCCATGAATGTCATGTCATGATGCAAGTGTTCTTGCCAATTGCACTTCGTGGTCTTTTGCCAAAACATGTTAGACATGCCATAGTCTAATTGTGCTTATTTTTTAACACTATAAGTAAGAAGGTGATTGACCCAAGTACACTTGGAGATTTACAGAAGGACATTACTGAAACATTATGTCAATTTGAGATGTATTTTCCACCATCTTNGTGATACTAATCTTCTCTTATGTACTAGCATATGTGAGATTCTATCATTGCGCTTGTGGACCGAATAAAGGAACAACACTTAAGGCTATTGATCCTCATTTTGTTGCATTATTGCAGTTATCAAGGGAAATATACACATCAAAGATTGTAATCGCTAAGCCTAGTTATTAGATACTCATTTATTATATGCATATGATCATGTTTAGTTGTTAAGAATATGTTTCTTGAAATTCCGTTAAGTGCATCAAAAATCCTAAATTGTAATGGTTTATATTTCGGAATGTAATTTTCTATTTCAATCATGTAATGGGCCTCGGCCTTAACTTCTCTATGTTTTTATTTTGATGCAATGTTCTTCATTTTCACCCCAAAAAAATCTGAATATAGAAAAATATAAATATATGAGATGAAAATTGGAAAAAAAATAAATAAAAATAAAAGTTAAAATATAGGATCTGCAATAACTTTAGGATTTTTTAAAACTTAGGTTTTTTAATTATTTTGTTTTTTTAATTCTAATCTATCTATCTATATATTAATAACTAGTTTAGGACCCAAAAATATGAAAAACTTCCTTGTGAAATCTAGTATTTTTTGTTAAAAATTTGTAATTTTTGGAGCGGTGTTGATAATTTAATTAATTATTGCAAAATTAATTAAATTATCGAAAACTCAGAAAAATTGCCAAAATAAAATGTTTAGAAAAATTCAGAAAAATTCTAGAAAAATCTCTAAAAATATTTTTAAAATATTTTGAAATTAAAACTTTTTTTAAGGGTACTTTGGGTAAGAAAAGGTGCTCTAGCTTTGCAAATCAAGATTCTAGGGCATTGTTTGAGGCGGTTGTTCATTAGAATTGGACCAATTGCAATGTGGTATAATTATATCATTGGCCCTTATGGAGGGACAAATGTAGGTATCTACTGGTCCGGTCTGGTGTTGGACCTCTTTTGATTAAAAGTTGATTTCCCCCCTAAAATTTAACAAATAATTCATACTCTTAAAACAGTTGTGGTCGGTCACATTACTACATTCCGTTACTCTTAAAATCTTAATTTAAATACAA
>SNQN01006112.1:0-26429 GCA_008642245.1 Bassia scoparia | reverse complement strand
CACAACAAGATTAAAAACTTTCAAGTTCACAACAAGAATAATACATACTCTTGAAATTTAAGTATGTATTTAGAGTTGAACTAGAATTTCCGGTCTGGACCAGAAAATTTCAAGTTTAGACCAGACTGGACCGAGAACTCGAAAAAAACTAAAATTTAAGGATCGAAACCAGACATGTTAGATCCGGTCGTACCGGTTCGTACCCGGTCGGTCTAGTTCGCCGTCCAAAAATATGGTCTGGACCGGAAATTGTGCACTCCTATCTGTGAGTTCGTGCAAATTCGGCATTCAATCTGTTTTTGTGCAGTTACGTCGGTTTGTAAACGTTTAAAGCTTCCCAATAATGGCAAATTAAAATGAAACCTGCCCACCGAGTCTAACGGAGAAACAACGTATATCGATCAAAAAACACCAGTACGTTGAGACCATTTCACACACAAACTGATTCATAACCATTAACACAACCTGTGTACAAGGCGACACCTGATAGTCGCCAAAACAGAGGAAATAAACTCAGTCAATGTCCTTCTTTTGGAGCAGAAAGAGCGAAGGAAAAATTATGCAACCCTAGAACGCGATCAAAACATACCCCAAGTCCTTAAAGACACAATTATTGAAAACAACAACATTTAAAATATGAGCATATTATTAAACAAATAAAATATTAAAACTTATAATAATGACTCCCTACGAAGCCATGCTTACAGTTGACCTTCAATCACGTCTAAAGGAACCACGCCACCCCCATCATCGATCCATCGCTTGCAAATCCCACCCAGTCAGCGCCCGCCCCACCGTGGGAGGCCACCACCGGAACGGAACGCAAACAGCCAGCGTCGCTTGGAGCAGAAAAGGAAGAGAAAACATATCTCCTCCGCAAATATGTGCACAAAGCCGACGGAAAAACCCTACGAACGATATCTAAAGATCAATCCCCAACCACAAACTTCAAAGGTGTCATTTGAGGGCGACTTGCCGGACATGGGGAAGGGTTAAAACCCACCCCTCAAGACCGACGGCCCCTGTTAAAGTTGAAGAAAACGGGGAGGAGACTCAGCGAAATGCGACAAGAAAGATTTTACCTAACAATAGTGAACTAGCAAAATACTAGCCAAAAAAAAAGATAAGATTCTTCGAAACCCTTCTCCCTCTAAAACCTTCCACGACACCCTTCTCTCCCCCTTTTGTTTTCTCGTCAAGAGGTGGCGCCGGCTCACCGGTGGCCTACGCCTATTTCTTAAAAGGTCGCATGCGAGTGGGCTGTAACATCTCACCAATTCAGTTGTTTTGTTTCGTCGCCGTTTCTATCGCTACCGCTTTGCCCCTCATCCTATCAAATCGCTTGTTCATCGGGGTTGCCTTTGCCTAGGGGTCGGGTTGTTGGTGTTGGCCTTTATAGGTGGTATTTGACACTTTCGATGAAGCGCCTTTTGTGAGATCATCTGTTGTTTTTCCCTTTTTTAGGTTTTTTTTATTTTTTCAGTTTCTTTGTGTAGTTCTTTGGCCTTCGAGGTGTGTGGTTATCCATTAATTGTTAACGTGTTGGGTGTCTTGGGTTGTCGTCTCGTCTTGCGGGAGATCGGTGGTAGGACTCGGGCCTTCATGGGTCTCAATTCTGGAGGTAGTCAAAAGTTTGGTCTATTCCAAGGTTTGAAACGGTTCTTAGACTTGGATGATACCTAAATCGTGACTTTGGTTTGAAGGGTGTAGTTTTACTGCTTAGTTTTCTCTCGGTGGCGTTGAACTGTTCTTCCGTACAATTTTTTTTTATACGACGTCTCTTGGGTCTTTAGTTTTGTCAAATAAATTTGCCCCTTGTGGTGGCTTTTAGTTTGTTTGTTTTTGTTTTGTTTGTGTTTTCCTCCNTTGCGCGAACTCACGAAAAGCATTGCTTCGTATGAAAATTTTCTTTAAGACTTTATTTGTTCATGAATTTGAACAATCGTGTGATGTATTCTATTATTTGGATAAGTATATTTGTATTTGTCAAATAGTTTACACGAAATCGGATTGTAAGTATCGTTTGACTTTTTTATATTAATGAAATCTTTTAATTTTAGTGCCAAAAAATAACTCGCAAAAAAAATAATCAATTGTATATATAACATACCATTGTTTATATTTGTTAACCCAGACTGTTGTAGCAAATAAAATGGGGATGACGTGTCATGTCTACAATTTTTCCCTAGCTTCTGGGTTGAGAGAGGGGTGGAGGTTTCCTGTCAATGCTACCTCGGGAGAGCTGGTCTTCTATTGGACAAGTGTACGATTCTTAGATACCTGTGTTCTCTTGGTTGAGTCAAAGTGAGAGCTGATTCTGGTCAACGATTGATATCGTCTTGCAGCTAGTACTTCAAATGTGGTCTGGCACTTGCACAAAGGAGAATAATCCTATTCGAATTATCTCCCCTCCGATGCTTAAGTAAGTATGRATTTAAGGGAATAAAAAGTGTTGGGCTAGTGAGAGAAAGTAGTGAGATAAGCTCTCAAGTTGGTTGGGTTGCACCAAAACGGATACGGGTACGGGAAAACGTCAACTTAAAAATAGCGGACACGGGAATAGTAATATATTAAATATATCAAATTGAAGATAATTTTACAAGCTTGCATTTAGTATAGACAACATTCATATAAAAATTGAAAGAAGTTATATGTACGCGATAAAATGTTTAAATTTAATTGAAACAAAATCAAATAATTCTAACAAACCAAACAAATAAGTGAAGTAGATCAACGTAAATGACGAGAGAATAATTGRTTTGAGTTAATTTAGTGGATTTTGGGAGAGAAAATGATATAATGGATCTTAGAATTTTAGATTAGAATAGGAGAAGACAAGTCTTGTTCTCGAAAACGTGTCCGACACGTGACCATCACGTTTCCTATCCGTGTCTGTGTGTCCAAATATATAATAAAAAAAATTGGATGCGTTTTTTGTGTGTCGGACACGAATTTACGCGTGCCGAGGAGTGTCCGTTTTCCGACACTGACACACTACTTGGCGGAGTGTCCGGGCGTCAATGTTGGAATTGTGCAATAAATGTGTTAAGGTAAGTTAGCCATAAATATGGTTGTCGGGGCTATTTATAGGTAACCTCAAAACCAAGGCAACCATTGGATGTGTGACACTTATCAAAGTCATCGTACCTCCATTTTTTTTTTTTTTTTTTTTTTTTTTTTTTTTTTTTTTTTTTTTTTTGTTTTTTTTTTTTTTTTTTTTTTTTTTTTGTTTTTTTTTTTTTTTTTTTTTTTTTTTTTTTTTTTTTTTTTTTTTTTTTTTTTTTTTTTTTTTTTTTTTTTTTTTTTGTTTTTTTTTTTTTTTTTTTTTTTTTTTTTTTTTATTTTTTTTTGTTTTTTCCCTTTTTTTTTTTTTTTTTTTTTTTTTTTTTTTTGTGTTCACTACTACGTGTCAGTGTAGAAACGTCGGTTCCCTATCCCGTTTCGGTCCAGATTAATTAAATCAGTAGTGCTTGCCACGTAGATTACTTTGATCCAATATTTGAAAGACACGTGGACAAGGATTTTTCATGCCACATCACAGACGATAACACAAAGGCATCGCTAAGCCAAAAAACAAACAAGAATAACAACCTAATCAAAGTTTAATACTCCCTCCCATTTTAATATCTGTGCAATTCTCATTTTGACGAATTAATGTTGTATATTGTGTTAAATACATTGTGAGACACACACTCCTCTTACTTTTCTACACACATTCACTACCTCATTTTTTACACGCTCTCTCTCTACTTTTTAACCTCACCTACATTATACTAATATATTCCTATTTCTTCAAATAGTAAATGCGCATAACATTAAAAATCGAAATTATTCCTGAAGTCTACCGATACAGCACTGTAAAATTGCATGTCAATTTTACAATATAAGCAAACAAAAATAGTTTGTGCATCCTAATATATTTGCAAGGAGAAATTGTAACCACTGCAGGGCAACTAGTTACGCAAGAAACGAAAAATAAGCCAAGAAACGAAATACATTGCTCTGAACCAAGATTGTGAAGAGCACACTGCATCAGAGCTCTGAAAGAGTCATACACCGGCATCAAAACCAGCTTAACAATTCCATGAAACACGACAGTTCACTGAGGTAGCGATCAGGGCAAGTAACCAAGACCCCATTAATCACAATGTCGGAGATGAAAATGTGTATCTCGAGGGCATTAGAAGGAAGGTCAGCCCAGTTGGTGTAGTACTTGCCTTGTTAATTGAAGCAAGACCTCTCAACAAGTTGAAACAATCTTACCACAACAGCAAGATTTACCATACTGGCCACTATCAGTGTGTTTACCTCCATTGTTTCTTCAGAACTTCATTCTGTTTAAAGTTTTGTGCTTCAATTAACAACATAACACCCTAATGCTTTGCTCATTCAAAAGATAGTTACGATTGTAACAAAGCTTGATTAACATAACAAATTAAATACATTTACTAATAATACTACAAGACTATTGTATAAGTTTAGAGGCCAAATAGGCTAAAGTCAACTACATTCAGCAGGCCAAATACGCACAACAGGCCACATTAACAAATCTGCAACGAACGGAAGTACAAAAGTGTGCAGCGAGCTTCTAAGCTTAAAATGTGGTGGCAACTATGGCCGAAAGGGTTTAAACTTAACCTCTACAAAAACTGTGTTGCAGGCAAATAAAAACTGTACTGAATGGTGCCATAACGCACACTACTTCACATACTCAAGATTGAGGACTTACTAGAGATCATTATCAGAGCGACAGAAGAGGACTAGATGGTGAACATTTCCATCATTGACCAACCTAGGGATTTCCTAACTCCAGTTTGGACAGCACTATTTTCTTTGGGGCCACGCTTTCTGGCCGTGTGGCTCAGCATTCACTGCATCAGGATTATCACAGCTACCCTCAAATGGTTTCCTTTCCATACAGTCCACCATTTTCATGTTAGTACTTCTTTGGCAATTGCTTGCAGTCTCTTCGCGACTCTTTCGGCGACCACGCTCTTAGCAGCTGTAGCTCAGCCTCACTGCATCAGGAATATCAGCTAGCTTCAGCTTGGTTTTCATCTCAACTACAGGTTCCTCCTTTCCATGTCAGTCTTCTGGCTGGCTGCTCTCGGTTTCTACTTGGCTGAGCTTCTCTCGTTCTCTACTTGACTGGCTTGCTCTCGGTTTCTTCCTTGGCTGGCTTGCTCTCGGTTTCTTTCAGATCTAAAGAGTGCGTCTTTAGCAACTATCAGACAAACTTCTATCATTTCATTCAGATCACCAGTCAGTCTCCTCAACCATTCATACCTTCTCCGCTCCTATTCCTAATCATCGCTCACAATAGATGACTCCGATCCAGCCCACTCACTCCTCGATGACCTCCAAATATAGAACATGATCAGGCCATAAGATGAGTTTGCATTAGCAAAAGGACTGCAAACAATATAATCGGATCATAATTATCAGATGCAACGTCTTAGCAATCAGCAAATTCATTGCAAAATACRTTATCTTAGCCATATCTGATATTTAATAAAATCTTATAATAAGAATCACATCATATCAAAATTCTGTGGAGCAAAATGTTGGACAAACCTGGGCATTTTGAAGAAACTCGGATATGTCTGCTGTGCAAGAGGGGCATTTCATGACAGTTTTCTGGGTTCGAAGTGACCGCCCACCAGTGTTTCTGTCTCTTACAAACTTCTGACCCTCGAATGCACCATCTAAGCAACCTTTGCAGAAGTTGTGAGCACATGGAGTCGTAATTGGAAGAGTCAACACCTTATGGCAAAGCTGGCAACTAAATTCTGCAAAAGACACAATATCATGAGAAAACAATACAGACAAAACAGTGCCGGTAAATAAAAATAATTTGACATAATAATGTAATAATGTCATTAAGCAACCATAATTCACCAGGGAAACCAAGAGACGATGACAAGGGCTAGCTAGGAAAGAAGGAATCAGAACAGAAGTTAAAAAATCAATCAAAACAAAAGGAGACATAGCCAAGGGAACAGCAAAGAGAGTCAAACCCCAGTTGGTAAAAAAGATAATGCAGTAGATGGCTGTGGACTTGTGGTTCTTGGTCGAGAACGAGAATATATTCAAGTAGAATTGAAAATTAAACATAACAAATAAAAACTATGTAATACCCTTCATAATTTTTGCTTTGGAGCTTTTTTTAGAACGAGCAGCTCCAGTTCGCTTTTCCTTGGAATGTCTGCTGGGTGGTGGAGGCTTTTTCCACTTCCAGCAGCCTTCATCTACCTGCAAGACAAACAAGATAACATGACCTACTAAACAGAATAAAACTTGAAGTGAGTAGCTATTTCTGCACAAGCCTATACATAATAATGATTTGCAGACAACTGTMAAACAGAAAAGGCAACAAGAGGATTCAGTACTTACATCRAAGTCCCAATGAGGGCTTTCCTTCCTTTCTGTGAGCTGCACAGCCTTCTTGAGCTCTGGAACATCTGGTAATGATCTTGGCCGGTCCCCATGCTCATCACTGTTGCAAGACATTGCATTTGTTAAAGCAAGTTGGAGGCATACAAAATAATTGACAGACTAGTTATGAACTGACCTCGTCCACGGTGCAGGACTGTTGTCACACCTTACAAATAAATATCTGCAGACCTTGAAGCCCTAAAAAAGCAACAAAAAAAACCAATAAGCTTGATCACAAAATACATACAAAAAATACAAAAGATAACTCAGTGAAGGGACTATGATCTTTATCCAAACTTCTTAAATTACCTGTGTCCCTTGCTTCAACCAACACTTCTCAATCCTGTATACACCATCATAGCGAACACCGGTTTCTGGTGCATAATTAGATCGCTTCTCTTTATGGGATCTGTATGATAAGATTAGGAAAAAAAAATGCCATTTCCTCATCATTAGAACATATGAAGTTAAGGACATCCAATCAACAAAGTCAAATCAAATGCTCAGCAACATTTTGTGCTGCATGGNGCCAAATATTTTTAATTAATTTTAATAACAAAACATATTTTGTAATCGAAAATTGTCAATCTGATGTAATAATTTATTAAAATACTAAAACTATACTAAAATTTATGAAACTTTTATACAGAGTGTATAATTTTATGCAGAATATTCACACATATTTTCGTAAATTATAGGTGAACAGAGAAATAAGTAAAAATCAAAAACCGAATCAGATTTGCGAAAAACAGTCCATTCGAAAACAAATTTATTAAAATCGTAAATCTGCTTGAAAATTTTTAAAAAGTTTACAATAGGTGTATAACATCATAGAGATCACTGTACAAAAATTTCGTAAATTATTGACAAACAGAAAAATAATGAAAAATCAAAAACCGAACCTGAAACATGAAAACTGTCGATTCAAAAACGATTTTTTTTAAAAATAGTAAACATGCTTTGAAAATTCTGGAAATTTTACACAAATTGTATATTAGTATGAACATTACTCGACCAGAGTTTTGTAATTTATTGAAAAGCAGAAAAATAATTAAAAATCGAATACTAAAACCGGATAGATTAATCAAAACGTGAAAAACCCTAATTTTTGCAATTCAATAAATCTGAAAATTATTTGCTTTAATTGAATTCATCAAAACAAGTTAATAATACTAATAATTCATTGGAGATTAAACTCAAAACAATAATACATAATTTGATTGTAAATACTTGAAAATTAAAACTAATTAAACATGGATTGAATATGGGAGAAGGAAAAGAACAAAGAAGGAGAAAGGGGAGAGAGGAGGACCGGCGACTGGCGGCGGCGGGCGAACGGCGGCAGCAGCAGGGCGGCGTCCACGGGGGCAGGAAGCAGCAGCAGGTTTGTGCGGTTCCTTCTCCTTCTCTCTGTTTCGTTTTTCTCTATTTGCGTTTTCTTTCCTTTTTTTTGTTTTGTAAAAAATAATGAATGAGGCTTGATCAGGAGTAGGGAAAGATAAAAACCCTTTTAATAATTTAGGTTTCTTGTTAGATTAATTTTGAATATCTTTTTGTTTTTTTTTTGTTAAACAATTGTTTTGGATAAAATCCATACAATATAAAAAGAGAGTAAGCCATCATTGTTCAAATGAACAGGGGAACAGTTCCCCGGGCCCCCCAAGCAGTACATGTCACCCCAGCCCAGCCCAAATCAGCCTCACTCAGCCCACCCCAACAACCCACATTCTAAACCCCCCCAGCCCACACCCGAGACACACACTCCCAACCCCCAAAAGCCCACTACGGAAGCCCGTACAATTGATAAGCAAAAGCCCACAACCGATTCACCCTCTTCCTCACACCTCTTGTTTGCTACTCGCGTAACTCATACCTGCGTTGGATCTGAGAGCTGCCATTCAACTCAGCTCATCCTTCAACCTCCTTCTTCTCCGTTCCTTTCTTTTCCCAGCTCAAAAACTGCAACCCTTCTCCCTCTTGCTTTTTGACTAACCCTTCTTTTCTTTTGTATGAAGTTTGGTTTGGAGCTGGAAAAGGATGCTACCCTTATACCTCTTTGGTGCTATTCGAGCTTGGAGATGAGATCGGATGAAGGTAATTTTTTTTTTGTGATTTTGTTTTGTTTGCTTAGTTTATTTTTGATTTGGAGATTTAGGGTATTAAAGGATTGTGAATATGTGTTTTGATTTCCTTTTCAATTTGCATTTTGAGATTTAGGTTGGCGAATTGTCAATATGTGTTTTGATCTAATTTTATTTTCCAGAAAAACAGTGTTTGTTTAGGGTTCTTTCATTTCTTCATCTGTTTTAGATCAAAATACTCTACTCGTTTGTTTGGTTTTCGATCTTCAATTGACTTCGAGCTTTCTCTTTATCATTTTCAKATTATTAATGCTACTAATAATCTGTTGTTTTTTAAATTGAATATTTCCATGCTTGATTAGGGTTTATGTAAATTCAATGTTTTATTTGGTAAAGTTTCAATTTTGTCATTCCTTTGCTGATTATGAATTGTGATTTATATGCTTCTCGTATTAATTCTTAAAATTGGAATCTTTTTTTTCTCGTATTAATTCTTAAAAATGGAATTTTTTTTCAAGATATCGACCACAATTGTTGCAGATTTGCATTAAATAGCAGCTTTGTAGCATAACTGATTTATATTTGTTGGATAGATTGGTCGTTCCATTCTTATCATTGATGTATGTGTCAACTGTTATTTCATCCACTGTGATGTTGAAGAAGAGGATATGCTAGCCCAGCTTGCTTCAGTTTGCATCTCTCAGCAGTTCCTAGCACAATTTCAAGCATTTTCCGCCTCATAGAAACATGAATTAGTTAATGTGAAGCCAATACTTTTGGAGGGCTTGTACGAGGATGATGAAGTCAATAATTAAGCAAGTCTGGTTAATTAGTTAATGTGAAGCCAATATTTGGTTGTTTAGAAGAGCTCGAGCTCAATTAAGAAATGAGTAGATGAATCTTACTGTGTTAACCTCTATCTGAAGTGTTGTCGAATAGCGAAACTTGTGGTGTAAATTGGTATGGCGGTAGAGAAATGTTCTGAGGCAATTCATCAACAGAGTATTAGACAGTAGAAACCATACTAATATTTGTATATTATTGGCGTGGATTGAAATAACAGAATTAAAGTGATCTAATCTGTCTTTTGGGGAGAAGGGTACATAAGATTGCTTTTTTTTTCCATTTGCTCATGTTGTAGTATGATATGAGTAGCTACTATCATGGGGCTAACAGCTCATTGCATCCTCCATCCATGAAACTCAGCCGTTCAGGTACTGCTATGATTTGCTATCCACATGCTGCATCCTCCAACAGCTCATTGCATCCTCCATCCATGAAACTCAGCCGTTCAGGTACTGCTACCCTTCCCTTCTCCCTCTTAATTTCTTTTCCCAGCTCAAGAAATTCAGTCCTCATCTCTCTTCTCTGGTATGCTGATGTACGGTTTGAAGATTGAAAATTTTGCTGCCCTTCTACTTCTATGTTGTTGTATGGTGTTGGGGTTTGTAGATGGGATCGGATCAAGGTCTTTTCCTGAGCTTCCTTTTAATTTTAATTGCATTTGACAAGTTTAGGGTGTAAAATTTTGTTGACCTTCGAGACTTTTAATTTGTGTTGGGTTTCGTTGTTTGGTTAAAATTCGTTTAGGGTTTCAGCTTTTAGGTGGTTGATTTAGGGTTTCGGATTTTGGGAGGATGAATTAGGATTTTGGATTTGGGGGCATTTTAAAATTAGGTTTGAAATTTTCCTCTAATTTTCAGGGTTTATCTTCCATTTTTTTTCCTTGTTTCTGATTTTAATAGCAGACTTCAATTTTTTCGTTTTCCTGAGTTTTTAGCTTGTTCTTCTTATCTGTCTTCTTATCGAAATTTGGTTTTGTTTTGTGTTTTGAGATTTAGGTTAGAGTATTGTGGATTTTAGGGGTTTTGATTTGGAATCATTTGTCGAGCTTTACTGAATGATTTTGGTGTTGAGCTTTACTGAATGAATTTGTTGCTTTAGAGTTTAAATTTAAATCATCATAAGTGCTACTGTGCAAGGTCTGCTCAAGAATCCCTTCATATATGGTGACATACCTTTTATGTAATCTGTATTTAGAAGAATAATTTTAGTATATGTAGTGACATTCTTATGGTCTATGAGATATTGCTGTCCACTTTTCCATCAATGGTCTGGGTCCATTGATGGGTTGAAACACTGATCGGGCTGAAGTGTCGGGACAAGGTTTAAGGTCACAGAGTCGTGGCGTTGTTGATACAGTACAACTGTGGTTTCGGGATGAATATTGGACGATGTGGTCGTGCCGAACTAGCAGTCCGGGATATTATGGGGCAAATGGAAGCAAAAGGTCCTGAATATTACCTCGTCGGGCAGACGCATCAGGGTAAAGGTCCCCTTCAGTGAAGGTGAGCCCATTTGTATATTCAATCTTTGATTTTGGTTTAAAATTATTTTTTGGGTTGAATGGTTTTCTTGTTAATGATTTTTTCAAATTGTTTGCTAATACAGGACGTTTTTCTTGTTAATGGATAGTACCAAACCAATGGCCCGGTGTATTGGCCCGGAGCAGTGGGTTTGAGATTGTTCATGGATGAATGTTGTCCGACGGTGTGGAGCCGAATCGGAGGCCCTAAATATTGGCTCGTCGGGCATATGCATCGGGATTTGGACCCCGTGTGTATGTTTAATCTTTGATTTTGGTTTCTAATTATTTTAGAATTTGATTGGTTTTATTGTTAATAAATTTCAGTGATTGTTTGTCTTTGTTTAAGTCGCATTGTTTGCTTAATTCTAGATTTTGATTGTTTGATTGGTTGTAATTAAGGTCACACAATAAAAGTATGCATTGGTGCTAATCACAAGTGAAGATGTAGTACATTAGTAATTAGATTTGTTAATCAGATTAAAATGCCTTAATCTGATGGGGTTTATGATTTTAGGTGATGTGATAGAAGCTCAACAACTAAGCTGCAATAACTTGGCTACAACATGTGATAGAAGCTCCGCTATTGTTCAATTATACTCCTAGATGAATTTCTTAAGGTGGGTATTCTTGGTTTCAAGTAATTTTGTTGTTTTTTACTTCAGAGCTATAAAGTTGGGTTCTTTGTTTGACGTTGAATTTCAGGTATTGGGCTGTTAATTTATGGCAAATACTTGATTGAAGTATTTGTTGATTTCCCTTTTTTGGAGTTGAATTGACCAAAAGCTTTGCTATATGAGGAATTAATTAGGTAAAGATTGCAGCTTGAATTCAATTGTGTTGCATTTTCATAGACTCTTCTATTTGAGGGTTTGATGGGGTTAATGAGATAAAACAAAATTCGTATTAATGATAGGTTATATTGTCGTTGTGCTGCTAATTATGTTGCTCTTTTTGGTAATTGAATGGTGATGAAGCTTATTTTAATGCCATTTTGTGATGCGTTTTGATGAATTAGTTTACCCACCTTTTCTTGTTGATAAATATATCCAGGTATATTCAGTTGGTGAAGAAATATGGCCTAGAGATTTCTCAACCTGGCCTTAAGCCTAATAATTGTTTGACTTGGGAGATGAATAACAGTCAGAAAACATAAAAGGTTAAAGCTATGAATAAATCTTATACTTGATTTTGCTTGTGCGGCCTTCTTTGTTGATTTAAAGGATATGTTTAATTTACTATATCAAACATTAGAGAAAGTGATTAGTTGAAATCCTGAGTTTTTTGGGTTTTTTTTTAGTTTTGCGTTCTATTGTTTGGGCGTTTTAGGCTACCACTTCTTGTTAATCTTATAGCTTAAACACAATTTTCATATATTTGAAGAATGTGATCATTGTACATGGGTGATTTGGGTTTTTTTTTATGATTAATTCATAATGCATAGCTTGGTGTTGCTTCCTTTGTTTTCTGCACTTTTGAAGAATGTGATAATTAAAAGATTTCATCTTTAAATAGAAATTCCATTAATTCCACAGAAATACTCTACCCCATTATAGCGACTGGTTGGTAAACTTGTTTGAAGAAATAAGCTTTTTAATCAGTCATACTTTCACAATTGATGTTATAATGGTGGTAGGTGATACATAGTTCGTTGTAAATTTATAAATTGTTTTTTAGGGTTAAAGGAACAAAGGGCCAACGGCCAACTGGTTGCTCGATTCCGGTCGTGTGGAATTATTAGTATATGGTGTATGTTTTGTGAATGGATTAAGAGTTGAGAGGACCTTTAAATCATAGTTGAATTTAGTTTGAAGTTTTAAGATATGATTTCTATTAAAGGCCTATATAGTGGCGAATCGGATAGATCATTGACGAGTAGTGTGAAGGAGGAAGGTGGATCAAGCATTTACAAGGGGAACAAGGATAACTAAATGTTCTTGTTCAATGGTGTTGAAATTGTCATAATCTTCTGAACAATTCAGTCATGTTTACAATGTCAACTAATTGATGCTAATTCGTAATTCGACATTATAGAAAATCTATTAGTCAAGACTCTTCAGTTCCTACTGTTATGCTATCAACATCTCAATAGCCTAGACTCTTGTAGATGTATAGCAGCTTTTTGTGAATTTCCTTATTTTCTTTTTCCCGACGATTATTCACCATTAAAAGTAATTGACATCACTTGCATTTTAGTTGTTATTGTATTCTGAATTGTAATGTTGTATTTTTTTAAAAAAATTGATGAGTAGATAAAATTTTGTGAATGGGCAAGCCAAATTTAAATTTATCATTATATCTTGTTTTTTTCAATAGCCTTTCTAAGTATCTGGTCTGTACTTCTAGAGCAGGAAGAATTTACTTATGGGAGTTGATGCTTGTGTTGACATTGGCATCGACGATGCTGATTCTAAATCAGCTTGTATCTCCCTATCGAACGGAGTTCCAGTTGGTGAAAAATGAAAATGGCGTTAAGATGATAGTTGGTGAAAATAAATAAAGGATTTATTTAGGTTGTGTAAGGAGTTGAGGCAGTGTCAAATAATTGGGGCAGGACGAAACCGATCTATTTTTCAGGTTTGTTTACTCGCTCTAGACTGATTTTCCCTTTATTAAATAATTAATTTCTAATTTTTTTAAGAGGAATTAATTGCATAAATAAATAAACTCACTTGAATGGTATGAGATTCTGAATACTGAAAAAGTCAATTTGTTGGTTGATGAAGTGGTAAGGTTTTCTTGAATGTGAACCACAATCCAATATTCATGTAGAATGTATTAATGATCATCAATGATGGTTCTATATTCATCATGGAATGTCTCCCCCTATGGTATTGCTTTTTTCAAAAAATAAATAAATATCGATCATGCTATATTCAACCCTTAGGGCTTTGGGTTGCACTTAAGGGATTCAAGGGAACGCTTAGTCAATTTTACCCTTTTATGTTCTTTTAGAATTGTCTATTTTTATTGCTTTTTATTATCTATTTAAAATCAAAGAGATCCATAGTTATGTTGGTTTGTTTATCCTTAAATTGATCTTTCCCAAATTGAGGCATGTAAACCAAGTAAAGCATCTAAAAAATGTCGAGTAATTAGAGAAATAGACAATAGTTTAAGTTATTTGTTGAAAAATAATTTGCTTCCTATAGCTTTAAAAGTTAACCGTTCGGACTGGTTTTCTTCAACTCTGAGACATATAATTAAGGAAACGAATCATCAATATTCACCAGTAAATGAGCAAGGAAATCTCCAAAGGGTTGGTAAGATAATCTAAGATGTAAAATTTATTTCAGCCTAATTAGATACCTGGTCATTGCATAATATTTCTACCTATGCTAAATTGTAATGGACTTTGAATATGACTACTTTTAAATGACTTCCCTTGCGGAGTAATTCTGTCAATAATATGCTTGTGCTCAACCTTAATGACTACTTTTAACCTTGATGCTTGTCATTGATGCTTGTGTTATGACTACTTTTATACGACTACTTTAACCTTGATGTACACCGCGCTTAAAGATTTTGAATCAATAATATTACATTAATCTGACATTCTGTTTGGTCTTAGTTTGAATAATTGTTTTTGGTATGCTATGAAAAATTTACATGATGAATATGCAATGATAAGCCTTATTGAATTGTTTATTTTTGTCTGGAGTATGGAAAAACAAATAAAATGTGATTTTTTTTCTTCATATAGGTTTGATCAGGCAGCCAAAATATTCACTCAAAAGGACTTCACAAGGCAACAAAGTTGACTAAACAAGCATTGCTTTCTGTTACTAACTTGAACTCGTTAACTTGTTATTGCTATTACTTATACTGATATGCACAGATATCGATTCAGTGGATTCTGTTTAGTTATGCACACTAGCTTATAAGATGTATCTTCAGTTCTTCAGCTTAGCTCGATCAGTTGGGCTTTTTTGTTTGACGCTCTGCCTTATTCTGCCCTTTTTTCTGTTGAATATTGGGAAAGGTGACTGAATTCTTTGTATACAACCATTTTGTGACATTAATTTGGGATTGTCATACTTGTTKTCTTAGTTCATTTTGTGCTTCGCTATTATTATGTAATGTGGTATTATGTGTAATTAATCATTTTAATAGTAGATTTCCATTAAACATACCGTCCGGGGCACCGCGCGCATCGCGCGCGGTGCAACGGCTAGTAAGATAAAATCAAGTAAAAAGATATCATAAAATATATCTTAAGCGAAAATAATAAAAATTAAATAGAATTTAAATAAATCGCATCGTTTTATAAAATAATTGTTTTATATTTATAAGAAAATATAATTATAAATATCCGAAAATTAAGAAAATATAATTATAAATATCCGAAAATTACGGAAAATATAATTATGAATATCCGAAAATTATGAGGGATTACAAATACTTGTCATTTAAATATGACTCTGATACCAGTCATTTAAAAGACAAACCTAATACCATTTTGAATGTGAAGAGTAAGAAACTTATGTGGAAACTCATTGTTTTCTACACTTTCATAGTTAATTGATAACTAAAAATTTAATGATTCATCTAACATAGTTCTGTGAACTTTTGTCTTATCTATCCACTTGTCATCTTCCTCTTGAGTAAACCACCATTAGTTTGATGGTTGTTTTACAAAAATACGTGCTGAAAAAAGGAAAAACTGAAAGGTTATCATGAAACATTATTATTTGAATAATGATCAACTAAACGACAACTTGGTATTAATGTGATCGCGTGGCCCTCAAGAATATCTGAGTAACTATGAACAAAGAACACATGGAGTAAACATTATACCTGGAAACTTTTTTTTTTCCATTCTATAGAGTTGAGGAAAAAACAATTATGGAATTTATGAAAAAATTTGTTATCTCACAAAGGTTCGTGTACATTGATGAGTTTTAAAGAATCACTACTTGTTATATTCTTTTTTGTCAATACACCATGCACCATCAATATACTAATGGTATTTGAAGTTTTATTTTCCCAACTTTTCAATCAATATTAAATTTAATTTTATGAATCTTATTTGGTGTAATGTGTTTCATTTAGCCGGGAGACTTCCGATCAACTCCTCGTTTCAAGCGCTCCTCGATCCAAGCAAATCATTGATTCTACTACGGGAAAAATGCTGGTTGAAACCATTCCAGATTAATGGATTGAAATTTCTATATAATAAATAGTATTTTTAAATATTTTTTTAAATATTAATTCTTCTATAAATAAGTACATAAATTTGGTTGTTTTTATATATTAGATCATATATTATATCTAGTAGATAATTAAAGTTAATAGTAATTTTTTAAGTAAAGGAAAAACATTTGTTTAAATAATACCAAATCGGCCTTGGCAAAACTATACTTGATATTTTCGACCCGATGCATTTTGGATTGTAATTATTTCAGTCCAACTGGATCCGAACCAGTTCTGAAGCATTGTACACCCCATGTATGTTGCTCAATTAGTAAGTGGTTATCTAGTGCTTTTTGGTTATTACAAATGGCGGATTGGAACGGAAAGTTATTGTAAATTGTTATATAAACACCAATCAATTAGAAACATGAAACTGTTATTGTGACACCTAACTAGGGAATAGGTGTCCACTAGTAGATATTGTCCTTTCTATGCCAAAGCCTGTAAGGAGTTGTTTTGGTGTGGCTCGTTCTAGCCAAAAGACCTCTAATAGGTAAAGGTATCAACCAACTCTATATAGTAGGTTTCGTTCTCCTCAACTTCTAATGTGGGACGAAAAACCTACGTTTCTTGTAACCCACCCTTGAAGGGCATTATGCGTCATCGAAGACACGACAAGACATCAGAATGGGCCCTAACTCAAACACCATTTGTAACATCCCATTAGAGAACAGAAGCCCACTAGTAATATTTTTCTCTCTAGGCCCTAACCTGCAACTCTGCAAGGATTTGCTTTAGTGTGGGCTCGTCCTACCTACCCAAAAGGCCTCTACTAAGTTGAGGTATAAATCTCCACTATATAAGAGACTTAGTTTTCCTCAACTTCCGATGTGGAATGGAACCCTAGTCCAGTGCACAGGGAACGTATGTGTTCCATCCCGCATTGGAGTTAAGGAGAAGAAAGCCTACTATATAGAGTTGGTTTATACCTTAACATAGTAAAGGCCTTTTGGGTGGAACGAACCCACAAGACACTTAGTCAAACTTTCGGTAGATATATCCTCTTTTAGAATGCTCCTCCTCCTTTCACCAATTATGATGTCGTTAACGAGTTCTGATGAGTCGCCTAGGTTTCTAGTAACATCACCGGGTCCTTCGCGATATCCCTTACATTCAGCGTTGCCTTGCTCGTATATTCTCTCGAAATCCCCATTGCCAAAAGGCACACCACATTCGCTAAAACCACCAACGTTGCTCGTAAGACATCGAGGCCCACCACTTGACCCACTTGCACTATCACCTCGCTTCACAAATTCACCTCCTATACCGCGCATTTGTGGCGGCTCTTTGAGACCGCCTCCAAACTTGGATCTAGTAACTTTCCATTTGCCACCCTTCGAACCACCTTCTCGCCCATCATCCCTTACGAATCCTCCTTCACTAAGCAAGCGACCCGACTTGACAAGCCCATATGAGTTCCTAGATCTACCCTGTTGAAACCCATCTTCTTTGATCAGACCACTGCAAATGGTGGTACCACTACCTAATCCACCATCGTCGATTGATAAGACTTGTTTTCAACCAAGCCCACCTACATAAGTTTCATTGTTCACAAATCTTTTTTCACCACCCGTCAAGCAGATYTACCCGTCAGTCCACAGCTAGAGCCCGATCCGCTAGCTCCGAAATGTTTGAGTGTCTTTTGGCTTTGCATTGTTCCTTCACAAATATGCCTCCATAGTTAGGGTTGTCGACCACAACTCTTGGGCCACCACCTACATGTCCGCCAAAATCATTCTTTGGCATTACTGACTTCACACTCAGTTTCAGTGTCGCTTTCTTCTGCTTCTCAAACCCCCCTTTTTTTTTTCTCCAACAAGTTTGTTTTCTTCAAGGACCTTGTAGCTGGAACTCGTTGGAGTACGCCAGCCTTGCCAGTACGGTTGTGAGCCAAAATGCATCACCAACAACACCAACTCCGACCACCGGAAAGAAAGGTCGTTGCAAGTGCTCTTGCCCAATCCACAACCACGCTTCACCATCGAGCACAATACAAGCAGTCCAAACTCCTTCATACCACTCAACAAGAAAAGCTGAATTTTTTTTCCATCTCCAAAATCCAATCCTTTGGATTTTTGCCATCAAACAAGGGTAGTTGAAGTTGATGTCGAACTTTTTGCAACTTCTCCCAATCTGGCACTCATTGATTAATCTCTATAAATCCTTCTCTAATCAACTCATGCAACTTCTTCATCCATACCAAGTTGAAGTTGCCCAAATAAAAATATAGGAGTAATGTAGTAATAAAGATTCAAAATTTAAAATGCAAAAAATAAGAAGTAGGAGCAAGGATGCTGATATGATATCCTCTAGCTTTTTCTCTCTCTAGCAGAAAATACCTAGTAGTCTAGTCTCCTGGCAACATGTACCATGGATATACTCCGACATGTAGCTACCACTAAACATATTGCTCTGATACCAAGTTGTTATGGCCTGGTTTAAATGGACATATTTGATGAACTATGGGAGTGATTAATGGTGATATATGCAGTAGGAAATATGATTTGGATTGCTAAAACTAAAAAACGTTACATAACCCTAAAATATACTCCCTCTACTTTTTTTTACTTGCACAATTTCCTTTTTGGGAGTCAAAGTTAGTAAACTTTGACCAATTATTTTGGCAAATTTATAATGTATAATATACTCAAATGARATGTTGTTATATTCGTCTAAATGTATAGTTTGTTAATATCAAAATTTTATAATTTTCTAAATAATACAATTKAAGTTATTAGTAGTCAAAGTTATGTCTTGAAGACTGTGCAAAATGAAACGGTGCAAGTAAAAAGAAGCGGAGGGAGTAATACAATTAAAGATACAAGAGATTCATATCATCATCATCCATCAATATAACTACACCCTTGCTACTTAGTTATTTTTATAAATATAAGAAACTCAAGAAACTTCTACTAAATCCTAGCATCTAAATTATTATTGTAAATTACCTAGAGTATACTGTCCTACGAATAATATTTAGTCATTACAGAAACATAGTGCAAAGTAAGAAATCTATGTGAAAACTTACTATNTACTTCATTAGAAAAATAAAGTGCATTTAAATTCCAGATTTCATGATTCTTAAACAAAGTCGTCAACTATTCAATGCATCGGAAACCTCATAATTGCGAAAACCAAAAGTTCACATGAATTATGCAACAGACAACATTTCTCGAAAAAATAAACGAAAACTAAGGCAAAAAAAAAGTGAAATTTAGAAAACAGGGAAAAACACAAATGCAAGGCGAAATTGAAGATGAAAAACGCAAATGCAAACAGAAAAACGAAGAGAAGGAGAGTAAGAGAGAGAAAATTACAGTGACAGGACGTTCAGGAAGTTGCATACAAAACGAGCACTTGATATTCTCACCAAGAATCTCGAGAATCTCGTTATCATCCTTAACCTTACCATCCTCAGAMGAGGAAGAAGATCCGTTACCACTCAACAACTCCTGACGCTTCTTGGCCTTCTCCGGCTCAGAAAGCGTCGAATCCGCCTCAATCGCGCGAATCTTCGCGATGAGCTCTCCCGCCGCACCAGCCACCTTCGCAGCACCGCAGAAACCACCACCGTCACCGGCGGGTGGCGGCGCGCAGTCAGGGCACTCCCACTGCGAAACCGACTCCATCGACTCCGGCTTCACTGACAGACAATCCACGTGCCACGGCGTGACGCACGTCTTGCACGTGAGCTTCTCCCCCTCTGATGGCTTCTCCTTGCAGACCATGCACACTCCCTCCCCGTCGCACGGCAGATTCTCCTGCTCTCGCGCCATTTTCCTCAACGRAAACGAAGATGATGATKTAGATGATGATGATTTTGCGAGAGATGGAASTGGGAGAAATTGGTGTGAGAATGAAAGAATGGGAATGAAATGAGCCAATGAATTAAGAAGAAAAGGGGGGAGTTATTTATATAGTGAGGGAGTGAGAGAGTGAGGAGAGAGAGAGACGGCGGGGTTTTGAAATTGGCAAAGGAGGGGTGTTTGAATTTGGGAGGGGATTCAGTGCGGTAGACTCCATTCCCCTTATCGTGCGGTTGAGATTTAATGGGTGGATTGAGTGGGGAGTGATTTGAACCGTTGGATTAGCGTATTACTTTTGTTTCCTTATTATCCGGGATTTTTACAGATGATATGCTTCTTTTTTTGGGTTTGATTGTGTCCTTTTTGTAAGTGGGAAAAGGATTATTTTAATCCAAAATGGTGTAAAAGCCTAAAAGGTGATTTCATTTTAATGATTTTTGTTTCTGTTTTTGTTTTTGTGGATAATCACGGAGTGCTTGCCTTGCTTGGTATGAGTTGTTATTGTGGATCAATTACAACAAATGGTGTCATTTTAATGGTTTTTGAAAATCTTCAATTAAGATATGGTTTCATACTTTGATTCATGGGGTAATAAATCTCTTGGTACATGGGATTTTCCATCTGATTTTATGTTTTTTTCTTTTAAGCTTTGGTTTTTAAAGGTTAATAAAGTCGACTAATTTGAACCGTGTTTTTAATGAAGTATACGAGAACATAGTTATTGTGGAGTAATTTGTTTCAAATTATGTGTTTTAGTTATGGAGCGATCAGTGCCATTTATTTAAGGTTTGCGTGTTGTGTTCATTAGAATGTAGGATTATATAATTTGGACATGCGACCCAGACAGAAGATTCTCWCAAAGAAGCTCGGTTGTTGCCCTGTCCGTACAATGTTCAATTTAATGTAGAATTAAACAATTTGGTAAAAAGTATGCACCTTTACTTATTACATAAACCCATAAAACCCAAAAGCTAAATAGGCATTTGCGCACGAAGGAGGAGCAAAATAATAATCCTACAGGAAGCTCGTTAATTTTGACCTTTATAATCGGACGAGAGAAAAAAAAAATATATGTAAATTCTACAGATAACGAGCTAAGTCGACAATGTTGTTAGAAATATGGGTCTTGACACAGTAATAACCACATGTCATCTTCCTTTCAGTACACCACCACCGTTCCGTCATAAATTTAGTCTCTTTTCCACCTCTCGTTATACTAACATTTCAAAATCATATATGGGGTAGAATAGAAAGTTTATGGATCGAAATTTCAATACCATCAACTAAGGGATAATTTTCATATCATTCCAGTTAATAAACCCTAAGACATTTTCAAGCGTTTTATGAATAGAATGTGCAAAGTAAAAATCTACAATGGAAACTTTTTTTTACACTTTATTGTTAAGGAAAAAAAATCATAGTTTATACTAGATGAATCCTAGCTAATCCACCACGTGTTCATTAAATTATCTGATTAAGTTTCGGTATACTATCTAGCTAACAAAAAATCATAGATTTTACTACATGAATCAGATAATCCGACAGAGTTCGTTTACATTAAAGATTTGACGTATTTATCCACTTGTTATATTCCTTTTGTAGTACACTCCCAATCTCTCGACAGATATATTCAAAATCATTTCTCAAATTCTCATCTGATCTATAATTGCAACAAAACTATATCGCTCCGAATACTGTACAACCCCAATAATTCTCCACTTTACTGTGAAATATTAAATTAAATACGGAAAATCATTGCCATTCACCGCCACGTGTTAAACTTTAGGCTAAAATAATAATTGCGGCGGAAATCAAATAGCGAATAGTTCAAAACAAAGTATTAAAATCCCAACATGTAAAACTCGTTTAACAGTTGGAACCATTACGGCCACTTATTTGCAAACTAAGGTAAAATCCTTTTTTAAAACTAACAAAACCCGAAATATCAAAACGTTCTTGAAAGTCTACGATACGTGCATAAATTATTAAGGTACGTTCGCTCTCCACTCAAGACATCATCCAAGTCCTAGTTACTTTATGTCAAATTGTGAGAAAATCATGCTCCCCATAATTTCAAATGAATAAGGATCATCACAGGTCCACCAAAAGAAGAAGTGTGGACGACAACAACAACACAAGCAACACAACAGCAAAGCTGAGTACGTACATTACGAAATCAGAAAACAAACGGACAGCAATCTCCCCTAAAAACTGCACATACCGAGTTACGACACCTGCTTAGAACACAAAAGAAACCCAACTGTGGTGTTCATAACCACTTAACAGCAATACACATCAACAGATCCCAAACTCAGACCATATTATACTTTTACATATAGCTGCTCCAATACAATACAATCCCAAAATATCAACAAACTCCTGTTAACTAGATCGTACCTGCAATAATTTTACTCGACTCAATACATGACTCAATATATTATACTATTAGATATGATTGAGCAATAAACAAGGTTGTCCAAATCCAGACACACAAGGTGTACAAGTTCAATCCTAAACACACTAGGTGCCACGCACAATTCAATTCCCCATGCCTCCCCGTCGAAAGCATCAAAGTTCAATAAACCAGATGGCGACGGGCACGACTCCGTCACCATAGTTAAATGAATCTCAAACTAACTATTGGATAAAATCCATTTTAAAATAAATATAAAGAGGCGCGTTGATCAGACGCCCTAGAAAGGAAGCGAATAAAATCGCAACCCCAACCCCACCCTTGAAGGGCATTATGCGTCATCGAAGACACGACAAGACATGAGGGCCCTAACTCAAACACCATTTGTACACCCCATTTAGAGAACAGACAGCCACTAGTAATATTTTCTCTCTAGGCCCTAACCTGCAACCTGCAAGGATTGCTTTAGTGTGGGCTCGTCCTACCTACAAAAGGCCTCTACTAAGTTGAAGGTATCAATTCACAATTTCCGATGTGGAATGGAACCCTAGTCCATGCACAAGGAACGTAGTGTTCCATCCCACATTGGAGTTAGGAGAAGAAAGCCTACTATATAGAGTTGGTTTATACTCTAACATAGTAGAGGCCTTTTGGTGGAACGAGCCCACAAGACACTATTCAAACTTTCGGTAGATCTATCCTCTTTAGAATGCTCCTCCTCCTTTCACCAATTATGATGTTGTTAACGAGTTCTATGAGTCGCTAGGTTTCTAGTAACATCACCGGGTCCTCGCGATATCCCTTACATCAGCGTTGCATGCTCGTTATTCTCTCGAAACCCCATTGCCTAAAGGCAACCCACATTCGCTAAAACCACACCGTTGCTCGTAGACATGAGGCCACCACTTGACCCACTTGCACTATCACTCGCTTCACAAATTCACCTCATATACCGCGCATTTGGCAGCTCGTGAGCCCGCCTCCAAACTTGATCCAGTAACTTTCCATTTGCCACCTTCGAACCACTTCTCGCCCATCATCCCTTACGAATCCTCCTTCACTAAAGCAAGCGACCCGATTGACCAAGCCTATATGAGTTCCTAGATCTACCCTGCTGGAACCAATTTCTTTGATTAGCACACTGCAAATGGTGGTACCACTACCTAATCCACCCATCGTCGATTGATAAGATTGTTTTCAACCAAGCCACCCTACATTAAGTTTCATTGTTCACAACTTTTTTCACCACCCGTATAGCAGATCTACCGTCAGTCCACAGCTAGAGCCGCATCCGTAGCTCCGAAATGTTTGAGTGTCTTTTTGGCTTTGCCATTGTCTCTTCACAAATATGCCTCCATAGTTAGGGTTGTCGACCACAACTCTTGGCCACCACCTACATGTCCGCCAAAATCATTCTTTGCAGTTCTGACTTCACACTCGTGTTCAGTTCGCTTTTCTTCTGCTTCTCAAACCCCCGTTTTTTTTTCTCAACAGTTTGTTTTCTTCAAGGACCTCTGTCAGCTGGAACTCGTTGGAGTCGCCAGCCTTTGCCAGTACGGTTGTGAGCCAAAATGCATCACAAAACACCAACTCACACCGGAAAGAAAGGTCGTTGCAAGTGCTTCCCAATCCACAACCACGCTCACCATCGAGCACAATACAAGCAGTCCAAACTCCCTTCATTACCACTCAACAAGAAAAGCTGAATTTTTTTCCATCTCCAAATCAATCCTTTGGTTCTCTGCTCAACAAGGGTAGTGAAGTTGATGTCGAAACTTTTTGCAAATTCTCCCAATTTGGCACTCATTGATTAATCTCCATAAATCCTTCTCTAATCAACTCATGCAACTCTTCATCCAGTACCAATTGAAGTGCCCCAAATAGAAATATTGTGTAATGTAGTAATAAAGATTCAAAATTTAAATAAAAAATAAAGAGTAGGAGCAAGGATGTTGATAGATATCCTCTAGATTTTTCTCTCTAGCAGAAAATACCTAAGTGTCTAGTCTCCGGCAACATGTACATGGATATACTCCGACATGTAGCTACACATAAACATATTGCTCTGATACCAATTGTTATAGCTTGGTTTAAAATGGACTATTTGATGAACTTATGGAGTGATTAATGGTGATATATGCAGTAGGAAATATGATTTGGATTGCTAAAACTCAAAAATGTTACATAACCCTTAAAATATACTCCCTCTACGTTTTCTTTATTCGCATCAATTTCCTTTTTGGGAGTCAAAGTTAGAAACTTTGACCATTATTTTGGCATTATAATGTTAATATACTCAAATGAGATGTTTGTTATATTCGTCTAAAATGATAGTTGTTAATACCAAAATTTTATAAATTTCTAAATAATACAATTTAATTATTAGTAGTCAAAGTTATGTTCTTGAGACTGTGGCAAAATCGAACGGTGCACAAGTAAAAGCAAGCGGAGGGAGTAATACAATTAAAGATTACAGAGATTTCCATATCATATCATCCATCAATATTAAACTACACCCAATAATGCAACTTCAGTATAATAATTTACAATAAAAAAAAATAATAAAGAGAAACTCAGAACAACTTCTAACTAAAATCTACGCATCCTACAAATCTTCTATTGTACAACTTACCCATAAGAACGCGTCATTAACTCGCTCACTACGCAAATAACTATCCTTAGCATCACCAGACAACTAGTGCAACCCCACGTCAAGAAATCGTACTTGCAACAACTTCCATTTATTTTACACTCAGTGCTACAACATTTACAACCACAAATTCCACCGCCTTTTTCCTTCAAATTACGCTCCAACTAGAGTACACCTCCAGGTGTCGTTTTTGTTTTATGAATTTGAAGCATTTTCATATTTTTCTTACACTTAGTGTTGACATTAATGAATTTGAACCAATACTACATCTACCAATCCCCTAATAGAATATGAAGGTTTTTTCCCCAAGTTTTCATCTATATTAATTAACTTACAAGAATTATATATAGTTAAGGTAGAATTGAAAGTTATTGTGAGTCGAAATATGAATAGCAATCAATTAGTAGACATACTTATTACCATTCCGATTACATAAACTTTTTCACATATTCCTCCATTTATGAAGAACGGATGAGCRACGTAAAATTCTACGCGATAACTTGTTATTTTTTCACTTTCTAGTTGATGACAATGATTTTTTTAATGGGATTTTGCGATATAAAATGAGCGTAACTCAAAAATAAAATTGTTTGCAATATTGAGTTTTGATGTAATACGTACAATCCAMTTGTTACCTTCTTTATGTATTATTACACCACAACCAATAATATTTGAAGTTTTTTTCCCAAATTTTATAGGGAGAATTGAAAGTTATTATGAATCATAATTTGATTGAATAATGATCAATGGAAAACTTAATACTATTTTGATGACTTAAACCTTGAAACATATTGTGACAATTACGAACAAAGAAAGTATGAAGTAAGAAAGCAAACACTACTCGTAATTTTTTGCACTTTAAATTTGGCGACAAAAATCATTTAAAAATTTACCATACGTACAAAAGAGCTCGCTAAGTTTGACAAAGTTTCGATTACATTGAGAAGTTTTGACRTAATACTATCCAGTTGTCATCTTCCTTTTGTAGTACACTACCACCAATACTCCATTAGTATTAATAGTCTTTTTGACTTATATTAACTTGCAATAATCATATTTGGCCCAGAATAAATGGTTATTACAAATATTCATTTAAATAGCAATCAACTAATTAAAAGCAAAAAAATAATATCATTTTGATTTGAATTTAATCCATTATAGTTTAATATACCACATTGTATTGCTACTTAGAGCATCCATAACCATGAACAAAAAAAAAAATTGTTTATGGTTCTCTCTCTAACTTTCTCTCTCATCCACATCAACAAATAAATATATCTAACTTTACCCTTCTTAACCATGAACAAAAAAAAATTATTCATGTTACTATTCACCTACCCCACCTCATTTTATCTTTTATTAAAAATACAAATAATTAAATGTACAACAACATAATGTGATATTGTGATACATATAATTAATAATTAGTATCATTATTAATCACTATTACCAAATTAATTATGAAATTAAGTGATTAATATAAACG
>SNQN01006111.1:0-40473 GCA_008642245.1 Bassia scoparia | reverse complement strand
CTTAACCATATCCATCTACTTCAACCATTTGGAATTCTTCGCGAGCCTGCATAATTCTCCTTATTGCGCTCACGATTCAGTTGAGAACCGGAACATGCCTCAATTCGCACGTTTCCCCTGCAGCCTTGCACATCTTTCCCTGCAATCAAGCCCATACTCTCTTCGTCTTGTAGCCTTAAAATAAAACTTCATGTCGTTTAAAAAAATTCATAAACACACACCATCTAGGAGAGCGAACGTACTGCCAACAACCACACTGATGGCTGAACCCAATCAACACATAATTACCAGACATCGACTGGCCCTACTGATTGGGAGTTTGGAGCGTCACAATAAACACCAATGCTTGCCCCTGATGGTACGATCTGGGACTCAATAAACTATATCGAATCCATTCAACCAATTGCCCATTTCACATTATCTACCCCGAAAGATCCAATCAGAGTGAGAGAGTCCTTTCGGCTGTATCTGTATACACCACAATTTGCACAAATAGGATCGAAGCTATTTGACTTCCTTAAGCAAGGCACCCCAAACTTTCTGAACGTGACCTATCGAATTTCAGCCACTTGTGTAAAACATGCTGATGAAGCTTACAGGAAGTGGCACCTTCTCTTCGGCCTACCAAAACACGCAAACAGCTACTTGGGAAACAGCCACGGTACAATAAAGGTCTCCCCCCAACCGAGACTTACCAGAACGAGGGGTTTAATGGGTGTTCTTTGATTTTTTGAGACGTCCTAGCCTCATCCATTCGAACTTAACGTTCTCTTGAAGATCCTGAAAAAGGCTGTTACATTTATCTCTCCGATCTTCGAGAAACCTGCCTAAAGAGCCAAACATCCTGTCAACTTTTGAACTCTTCACACTCCTGGTGAAAGTCATGTCGAGCACGGCTATGCACCTTTCTGGTTCGCCTCAAATGCCCTTCTCATTCAACCAGAATATCCCAAAAATTTTCCAGAGTTGACCCCAATATGCACTACTTGGAGGTTAGTTTCATCTGGAAGTGTCGTAACGTTTCAAAGTTTCCCTTCAGACAAGCAGGTCATTGCCTCAATTGCTTTGATGATCATCCTCAGCATCTATGCTTCAACATTAGTCCGACAATCTTCTGAAGAAACTGCATAACAACTTTGAACTGCAGGCGGTTCGATAGGCAAGCATACTAATAGCAATAAGGACCATTGTCTGTCACAAATGCGAGTCTTATCTTTTCCTCACTTCATCGATTGATGAACCCAGAAGCAATCAACAAACGCTCATAACTTGATGTTCCACTTGAATCGACCAGATGTTTCTTTTCGAAAGTGGAAAGATCTGGGCTGCCTTTATAAATGTCAGTGTAATCGACACACTTAATCGCCCAGTTCCATTCGGCTTGCGGACTTAAAACGATTTCACCCTTCGGAGATATTAGCATTCCATGATGAACCAGCATCTAAGTGATAACTCTTCACTCCTCGTCGCCGCTATTCTGCTAACTGAACAGCATCCTCTTTTCTGCCTTGACGGTTTAGTGACGGGTATCGACCTTATAGGAAGCATCGGGCAATCGCGGAATCGATCCTGGCATCTCTCTTGACAGAAAAGGGCAAAAACATCCTTGAACGTCCGACAGCAATTTCTAATCTCCTGCCAAGGAAGAATCAACACTTATCCAACCTCCTAACTTTCCTATCCGTATTAGTCCGATTCAGTCAGATACATATTCTTCAGGAGCATATGAGTCTCTGGTTGGGAAGCACTTGGATTATTAAACCGATGACAACCATTGCTTTTGTGAAGCCCATGCTACACTCATTACCTCTCCAATTTCTCTTTTTCTGGCAGGCTTGAATCACAATCAATCCTTCTCTCCCCCCGAGCAAGGTTGGAAGTAGTAAGTAGCACTCTCTTAGCGATTGCTGGTCGTCCATTTAATCACCAATCGTTTTTCTTGTCATCAAGACAAACTTGACGAGCATGAATGGGTCACCATCACGATTTGGATACATTGAGAGTTGTCGACCCAAAAAATTATAGCAGTGACCCTCTGACCACAGACTTACTTTCAAATCCTGAGTATCCCGATTTCCAATCCACTGGGGGGTACGATGCCTACGGTGTATACCTCTCCCCCAAACCGAACGATTAGTGTCGCATTTAACAAGTCTCTCATTTGTATTTGAGCTTGCTAGACATCCCAGCTCTATGATATCAGACGAGCTTACCGTGTATCATGAGTCGTCTCACCTCATATTCGCCACTTTCATCCACTACGATGATCAATCGTTGGGGTACCAAGGATCCTTTCCCAACATATTTAGAAACCTCTGAAAGTTTTCATCGCCTAACAGGCGAATCTTCAGCCACCTTAGACTTCTCATGTATCTTTACTGCCCTATGCGTTGGACCACCGAGGACAACAACCACCAGCTATAGTGCATACTCTTGGTCACCAATCATTCCTTTGCCTCTCCCTTTGCCTTTTTACCTTGCCTTTACATGGTGCGGGGATCTTCCTCGGTCGCGCCAGTTTCTAGCCTGTCTGAGAACGTAAATATTGCATAATGCCCGATTCATTGATTATTACAAAATTCTATTCTTGTCTCGAACTTTTTCCTCATGTTGTTCATTGGTGTGATCTCAATCCCCCTTATCCTTCATCTCCTTAATAAATCTATAGGATCTAGTAAACTCCTACTTAGACCTTGCTTCCCATTTACGCTTCTGTTCTCACTTGCGATAGACCAGGTACTCTCTTCGTCGTCTCTCCCCCCTTGTTCTGACCAGCCTTGTGGACAGGAACCGCCAGAGGTTAGGCGAATTATTCTGTGATGCTTCAACCTCTCGCCACAACTTCTCGACACCTGAAAAACTTCCTTCACTCGAATTATCTTCAGCTCTCGCAGGCACTCTTTAAATTCTGAGCAACCTTTTTCACATTAAACTTGAAATCTGACATCTCATGAAGACCTCGAATGACTATCAAATAACAACTCCTGAACAACCCGGATTTGAGAGAGCTTCATGATTAATCTCCTTAAACATAGCCTCGAGCGACCTCACCGTTTCCTGCTATCGAGCTAAGTGTATGCGCACTTCTTTTCTTGGCGATTAGCCATAAATTTGTATGAAGAAATCATTGACATTCGTGAAGTTGTGGATGTGGGGTTAGACCCCTGAGGGAAGTCCATTAAACCATTTTGAGCTATGCCCGATAGCATGCCGGAAAGATCGAACACCATGTGGACTCCGCTGGGTAGTAAGCATTCAAATTTGTACTAGCAAGTGATCGTTTCAGATCTGTCGTCCTCATACAAGCGATCTCTGAAATTGATCTTTGGCTTAGGGCATGTAATAGAGCAGAGAAGTGAGGTTGATAAGAGCAGAGATTTCGAAAGCCTCGCCACATCGGATGGCTGTGATTACTAACCACATTGCTGGGTTAGTGCTGCAGTCCTAACAAGGTCCTTGCGACAGTGGGTACCCCAATTGTCGAATCGCTGACCTTCTTCCCCCAGAGTATTCATATAATCAAGAGATCAGGGTCGTAGACTCTGTGAGGCTTCACCTGAATACTGATAGGTTGACTTCATGACAGGAGTCATCACGAGCCTGAATTATGTGGACGTTGATTGTGTGAAGCTTCTGCTTGTTTCTTGCTACGTTACCAGACAACCCGGACATCATCTTTGAACATTGCCTCTTGCCTCAATAGCTGCCGAGCATCATGACCGTACTTGACACTGCTGAAGTGCGGCTAGAATAGATTCTGCTGATTGAACGATGCATTTCTTTGATTGCGACTCTTCGGATGGACGTCCCAATAAGCTTAGCCTGAGCTTAGCCAGCAGGTGGCCACCTGGCCTGCTTTTCAATATTTGAGGCTTGTTCCCTGATTAGGCTTTTATCGCATAGTTTTCAGGCTTGGATCGCAGATACTGGCCCCCTCGCACACTTGACTTACTTTTCCTTTTCTCCAACTCCCCTCTTGAACCATCAACAACTCAGACTTGTTGTCTAGCTTGCTGAAGTCCTGACCATCTTGACTTAGAGTCTTACACTCTCTAAGAGTGCGCTGGTCCAGATTCCATACATACTCACTTTGGAAATGTAGACTGTAGATCTCAACAGGTTCCCGTCTGCCTCTATCCAGATTCATACTCGTCCGCTTCATCAGGACGAGTGAGGTCCTGATGACTCGTGTCGCTCCGAAAAGCCTCGGTTTCGTTTGTAGTTCAGACTGTTCTCGCTGATAACCATTACAGTCGCCTCCCCTACAACGCCAAATGTTGTTACAAGAGTAACGCAGGGATGTTGAAGGGAATACAAGTTGATTAGCTCTCCCTGTACGCCTGACGTGAAATCGACTGTATTTAAGCAGAAACGCGGAGTTAGAACCAGGAAAAGCTCTCGACGTATGACCTCTGACGGTTAGGCTCAGACTGACCAACCTCTGGACTCGTGGCTCTGATGAACAAAGCTCTCGTCACAGTGGTCTCGTCAACCTAACAAAGAGATAATCTATTTATTATCCCCCTTCCGATGCTTAAGTCACATATTGACAAATAGCGTTAAAAGTACGAAAGGTGGGTCAGAGAATCTCCCTTTTTGTGTAAGAAATTTTCAGAGAAAAATGACTGGCGTGCGGGGGTCTGAAATGACTAAACTGGACAGCTGACAATAATGAGTATTATTATGTTCCAAACAGTGGCTTGACTTAATTCTCCTTAAAGCCCTATAGTAGTTATAGGGTTTCCCTTAGGTTAATCCTTAATAACCCTCCATCATTTTCAGTAGTAAAGACACTTTCATCAATTGTAAACTTTGATACACGTGTCATCTAGAATTAGAAGAAATACAAAGTCACCCTATCTATGCTTACGTGGCATTTTATTTAAGGGTGCCACGTCTCCCAAACTCATGCCCAGATGGCATACCAACTAGACGATGCCACAAATCAACTTATTTTGTTAAAGTCACTATAAATGATTAAAATAACAAACAATTGAAAGTTATCAATGTATGCATTCACTTTTAGTTACAAAGTTTATGATTTCAAAGTCATAGTTATTACTTTCAGTTACACCAAAATTCAATCAAATTCAAAAATATTCAACGTTGCTAAACAAAAATAAAGTACATTTTTCTAGCTTTAAGTTTTATGTTAATAGGATTTCAAGTAACACTTTACTATTTATCAATATCAATATAATGCATTCAACTTTTTAAGTTACAAATTATGATTTTCAAGTCATAGTTATTACTTTCAATTACACAAAGTGAATTAAAATGCAAATATTCATCAAAGGTTCTATACTGACAAATGTGGAAGGAAAAATGACGTTAATTTTCCTATCTTTAATTATGCTAATAGAATTTTAAGTACACTATTTAGAGTACACTATTAGTCAAAAGTTAATGCAAATTTATTTGAAGTTAACTTATATAGTACAGAAGTAGTATATACTGCGACAGATTTATCCTGGTGTTCTTCTTTGCTGGTTCTTCATCACTGTGTTCTTCTTCAAGATTGTGCATCAATTTTTGTTGTTGACCTTCATCATCATACCTAACAAATTACTAACAAATCTCATCATTCACGAGCTTATTACAGTAATTCAAGTATAAGAAATTTAAGGTATTTGTTTAATATAATCATGCAAACAATAGTTCATTTCAACACATCAATATAATCAATAAATAGAAATTACCCTTCAAATCTAATAGATCGTCAAATTGATCATCCAAATCTTGATTTGAAATAAATTGTATTTCATTCAAACCTCAAAACATTCATTTTCTCACTGTTAATTTGTATGAGACGAAATCTTCGATCAATCGTGATTTTCCTCAAACATGAAGGCTCTTTCGTTGTTTGGATGAATCGTTCGATTTCCTTTTTATTGTTTATGAGAGAATTCGATCATGTTCGTTTTTCTCTTGTTTTCCAGTTAAATTTCTCTCTCCCTCCTTAAATATTATTTACCTATTTATATGTAATAATTGTACAATAAGTTATTGTACCGGGAACTCACACAATATTTTTGATTATCTATAAGGATAAGAGCTATTTCCCTCATTTGCGTATATGGTTTGAAGTGTAACACTCTATGTTTGTAAATGTGGACTTGCACTACCCTCGTGAGTGGGGCGCGCCCAGGCCTTTACATGATATCAGAAGCCTCAACCATCATCTTAAGCTTTTAAGTTGAGATGGTTCCGATACTTGTATCAGAGTCACGCGTGACACAGAGCACGGGTTCAAACTCTCCTCCCTCTTTCAATCATGGACCTCAACCATAATTTAAGCTTGATTCAATTCTGTATTAACAAAACAACGTCTAATTTTGAATGTTTTTTATAGATATTATAGATGAATCGAGGATACGATCTCACTTCATTTGTGCACAAGGCAAATAATTAATGTTGCTTTAGTTAGAAGAAAGACTATATCAATCCAAAAAATTTGAGCATCCCTCTTTTTATCTACAATTATTTAAATACCTCATGATTCCACGACATAGTGTGACCAAAACTTGGTACATTCCATTTGTTAAATTGAATAATAAAAGCCATTGATTTTGCTTCCCAGTATCATATATATACTGGTACTCCGAGCTATTATAAACATTAAATATACACTTATAAAAACAATAATAATGTCGTTTTGGAAGAAAAAGGTTTTCTCGTTTAAGCGTGTCTTCAACAGCGGTAAGAAGTTACCTTGAATCAATGGCCAGACCTAATCAATGTCACAGGTCGCCCTTCATTTTTAATTTACTTAACTCTAATTATTTTCAAACGGCCCCCAAAAAACCAGTTGTAGCTTTAAGCTTTAATAATAGTTGAAAAAAGCATCCTAATGTGACCTAGTAATTAACATCAGGAGCATCGAGTGGCTTGGTGCAAAAAACCTTTCGTTCTGCCTTACCGGGTTCATTCATCATTGTGTGTATAAAACATGGCTGCTGAAAGAGTCTAGACGAAGATACTAAAGATACTTCCAAGCCAAGTTGCATATCATGGAATTGATCTGAGCTCAATGCTTTCTCTTAGAAGTTTGCATCAAACTACCAGTCTTTAATCACCTTTGAACTTCTAATGTTAGAAATTTTCTCTTATGTTTGTAAAATATTCTACGAATATGTAAGATGAATTTTTAACAATAATGAAACACGATCTAGTATAAATAACTTAATACTGAAAAATATGTTTTCTTGTAAATTTAAAAACATTTTTATAGTAAATATTAAATCATTACTATTTAAATTCTAAAAAATGGTTAAAGTAACAAAAACTATTAATGTTACCTTATTAGTTATATATAATAGTTAGTTCATTTGTTTTTCATAAATTAAAGTTACACAAAAAGGTTAAAGTTATCACAACACATATTAAAGTTACTTTAATATAATGATTTTGATTGAAATGTCAATATATTTATTTGTAAAAATTTGCGATTTCATACCATCTATGTGATAATTTGAATAATTTATGTAGTTACCATAGTAGAAATACTAAGACAGTAGTAATATGATATAAAAGTAAATTGAACAAATTATATAACTATTAATAATTTTAGTGTAAATTTTATCAATCCGATTTTCAATAATTATAACGTAGTTCTTTTATTAAATTCTAAACTTTATCTTTATGTTTCCTCTTTTACTTTCGAATTCCTTCATGATCTTTGTTTCCTTATTGCATAGAAATAAATAAAAAAAACTATTCTCAATTCTTGTTAATGAGAAAATGTTAATAACTTAAAACAGAATAAAATTTAAACAACAATTTATTTATTCCAATATATGCAAAATCGTTTTATAAAATTCTCGAAATGCTTAAATAACCCTCAAGACCTATATATTAATGTTTAACTGTCTTTAATAATATTATTTGACCTTCAAAATCATATAGATCGTATTGAAAACATAAGATACACACACTGATACAAATTTAACTTCCATTATTACTTTATATTATCATATGTGAAAGTTCTCGAGGTTCCCATTCCCTTATTTAATCTTGATCTCTGTTTATAAAAACAATGCAGAGTGTTCTCCCTCCTTCATTACTCTTCCCAAGACACATCACTGCATTTGCAACAAATTACTTGGGGAGTACCGTAAGTTAAACATCGCATATTCGCTTGTAGTTTATTATTCTGTATACCAAGACATTATTAATAATAAGATCGATATCTTGTTAAAATCATTGCCCTTAGACCTAATAACAACTATTAGGATCGATTTTAAATTTCTCAAGATATTTGCCATGCAGGCATGTTTTCTGACAAGTATCTGTTGACAACATGAAACACAACCTTAAAAAAGATGCATTGAACGCCAGGATAGTTAATTTCAATCATCAGCTCAGTTCATTATACTATAGTGAAAATTCTATTTATCAAACTCAACGATCCATCAAGTAACACTTTTGTTTAAAACAACCTTAAACTACTCCTTAATCAAGTAACACATTTTATTTTTTTTAAAAAAAGTATGAAATTAAAGTTTTCCACATGTTATTTTTCTTACTACATATTTATCACTTTATTCATCGAAATATATCCGAGGTATTATGTCTATGATCAGAACTAGTAGAACCGGCATTTTCACCGTATGTAATGCATTACACCGCCGTTTGTGCAAGATTACTTCATGCTGATTTTTAAATAAAAAATAAAATCTTTAATGCCATGCAGGCCTAGCCTAGCCTAGAACCAATTCCATAACCACAGTTCGTGATGATGGGATTTTGGGTGTGCACTTTTTACAATCACGGAGCTATTGAATATTGAATGAATGAATGTTAGACGCCTTGAAAGGAAAAGGCTGTCAATCATGTTAATTTTTTTTTTTAAAAAAAACGAAGAATATTACATTATAACCTTTTATCATTCAATTGTTTTTTAATGACAAAATATATACTATAAGTGAAATTGAGAGAATTTGATCTTCATTACTTTATCTAGTATTTATAATTTAATCGTGGAGTGTACCTAATACTTGTTAACTATTGTATACAATTTTTTCAACGTTCACTACTTTTACCATACCGCTCTACCTAACCACTATATTCAACAATTAATGACTTCAACAACACAACTCCCATCGACAATAATAACACATGCACATCTAACCGCTATCTCTCACCACTAACACTTACCGACTCATCGTTACTTTTGTCCAACAATACATATATCCTTGGTGAGTTATATCCTTATATTTTTTGGAAATTCTATTAAGCCTTAATATATACAGACTCGAATTACTGCATACTGTCATCAAAACTTGCTAAAATTCTACATTTATCAACTAGCAGACAATTCAAGTAGCATCCCTCCGTTCTCAAAAATGTTACTATACGTTTGTATTCACGCAGTGAATCCAAAACTAACATTAAACTGACTCATAGTTGATCTGTATACTAAGCTAATTAATATTCAGTTTCATCTTAATATGTTGATTAGGATGATGTGTATCCGTAACGCTAATCGTACATCCAGATATGTTAAGACAAACATTTCCAGTTGAATTGTTCGATAAACGTAAGTGTATCGCATCGAATTTGCTTATATACTTTAGCTGATATCTAATTTAATTCATGTAATGCTGAATTCGTTACAGCTTATCGTATCTTAACGCTTTTTCTCACTGGATTCTCAAAAATCCAAGTAAAGCTTTACTTCAAATGCATAATAATTCTTGTCGTATGCTGGAATAATCTTATGTAACACTAAAACATGCGTCAAGTAAATTATTATTATACGTGATATAAAACTTGGGATTATATATGATTACTTATGCGCTTTTTAATATGTTACCCGAGAAAGTATATATCGTTCTTAATACCGTTCATTCCTTTTCTATGTTTTTTTGCTATTACTAGGTAGTCAAACCATCTCATAAAAAACTACTTTTTAGTGAATTGGGTTGCAAACTTTACATTATCACAATCTTAATTATGAAATACAACCACATTAACACCCTAGTTACACCTGTGATGAACGAAAAAAGAGAAGAGAAAGATAGATGATGGATATAACAAACTGATACTAGCAAATTAATTACTTCCTCCGTTTTCGAAAGTTTGCAACAAAGTATATTTTTTTGAAAAGATAAAAATTACTTTGTTATAAGCTTTTGAAAAACGCAGGAATACTTGATATACGTACAACAAAGCCACCTTTTTAACTCCTCCATTTTTTATTAGGCATGACCCAGTTTCCATTTTAGAAATTTGGAAATAGTTGTCTATTCACTTTGATTTTTTCCCTTTCAGACCATGGGACTTACAATAAATTTTATATAATCCCATTACTTTCTACATTTTGGTTCACCAATCTCTTTCTCTCTATCTCTCTCATCATGGGTCCCCGTACTATTAAATTACCACATTACTCACCTAATCTTACACCAATATTTGCCTCAAAAAACCACAAAACCAAAGCGGGTCATCAAAAAAACGACGGAAGTATACAAATAATGTATGACCACTAACAAGAAAACTAACAATTAAACTTCCTAAACAAACTGCCACTACAGTAAGTTTATCTTGAATCATTAATCCAACACACCCCTTGATTTCAAACTTACAAACAATTACTATAACTACATTACTTAAAATAGATGACTCAGACTTCCAATCTTAATCGAGCAGTTATCTCGACAAGAAACATTTAACCACACACTTGAAATTCATCATATGACCGTGACTGAACACGATAGCTGAATCATACTTGTGATGCCACATTATATCACCTACACCTTATTGATGCACTCTCATCAAATTAAACACTCAACTTGGTTGGATAATGACATTTTACCAACCTTACCTCTCATTAATGAAGACTTCTCTCCACCTTTTGAATTTTTGATGTGTCCTGAAAATTGACATATCCTCCAATCATTTCACGATCCACGACCTCGTACCTATGTTACTTATCCTACCTAACATGACATTATAACACATGTTAAAATTTTGCTCTTTTTAACAATTTGTATGAGACTATAAGGGAATCCCAGCGATGTGTCGGTTAAAAAAAGGATGAACCCAACAACACATGCAACCAAGTAAATAAAAAACAATTTTTTAATCGAACTTAACTTCTCATTTTTTTCTTCTTCTTTTCTTCAATATCACCTGAATATCCTAATAAAAAATTCTTTGAAGCGATTTTAATTAATACATCTCTATCCAATTGAAAAGTAATCCATTGCAGGAGCACACGACATTATCGCTTGTCCACACTAATCGTGAAGAGAATAAGTGGTAAATACTTTCATGACTGTAATTTGGCCAACGCCTCTCTGCAAGTCAGATTCACCTGCTCGGAAATTATGGAAATCTTTAGCAACCGATTTGTCAAATATTAAATAATTAAAGGTATATCAATTGTTAATGTACTCTTTAATGCTATAATTTGAAACATAAATGCTTATATATGTTGTTTGTCAATGTTTTCAAGGCTAACGTACCAAAGATATAATTATTTAAAACTACCCCCATAGTTAAATGAATGAAAAAATTTAACCTATTATCACGAGAGCCAAATATAAAAAAGATTACAATTATATAATAAAACGATATATTCCTCATAGTATTTAGCCTATTTAGTATGCGTATATTCTAACCTAATGTGACTTTTTAAAATTGCTTTTATATCTCTGATATTGAATTCAAAAAGGAGTTAAGTCATGTTTCAAATAATCCTTTTCATTTATCATCAAATTTATTACATATAGATAAAAAAAACATTGACAAACACTATGAAAAATGAAAGTATTCAAAGTGGAAATAACTATATTGGAAAAAAAAAATACTTAAAATGAACAAATCAGTGAACACATCGAAAAAAATTAAAGACGACTCGCATAAAAGCGACTACACTTTAGATTGAAAGACATTAGCACTTAGCAGGATACAGGTGTTAAGTATTTAATTAATTAGAGTATGTGCTGACATCGTCGCACATAATTTATTTTGACCAAGAATATAGTAACTCTATTAATATCATATGATAACCATTTATATCAATATGGACACATTTCACTTTACAATCAAATACAATGATGGAAAAATAAGGGATCACTCACTATATTAATAAACAAGGCCAATGTCATATATTAATTAAAAGGATCACTATACTATGCACCAGTAAACATATGAATACAAATATACCTAGATACTTGTCTTTAACTAAATCGCATAAATGGATTATCCTTCTTTTTAGATTAGGGTAAATGTAGCCATGTTCTCGCCTTAATTTATTTAGGCGTAAGCATAACGTAGAGTAAAGCTATTTATAAAATAGTTAGATTGATATCTAACTTTTTGAATCATGAGAAGTTGATACACATTAGTAGCTAGTTTAGAGTCGTATTGAAAACAATAAAATACTGATTTAGATTATACTTGTTAATATAATCTTCCATATTTGTCAAGTTTGCAAAGTTCTCATTCCCTTATTTAATCTTCCTTTGTTTATAAGTAACAATGCAGGAGAGTTTTGCCCTCCTTTTACTCTTTAATTTCCCAAGACAACATCGAGCTACAATTTGCAACAAATTACTTAATTGGGTGATCTGAGTAAGTTAAACCTCGACAAGACTTAATAATACGATCGAGTAATCTTGTCAACATCATTGTCCTTTGTAAATCTTAATAATATAACAACCATTATACGGAGTATATAGGGATTTAAATTCCAAATAGTTTTTTCCAGGTCATTTTCTTATCACAAATCTTTTGTTGGACACCATAATTAAAAAACACAATCTTAAAAAGTAACGTAGAAGGACAGATAGTTTATGTTTCATCAATAGTTCATCGATAATTCGATGCACATATCATGAAGGAATTCTATTTGATGAACTCACCGATCCATCAAGGTAATACATTTTATTTTTAAAACCTTAGACTTCGTTCATAAATATATAAAAATGTATGATGTAGAGTTTCCACAAAAATCGGAATATATAAAAATGTATGATGTAGAGTTTCTTAGCTCACAAGTCACACAATTCATTATCATCACTTTTTATTTTCTCCAACCATTATTGCCTGGAAAATGGAAATCTACCGATGTTGTATGTTACCACCCATATATAATTTAATTATTCGTTCTTTCCGATTCTGGTGGAACGGACCTGACAAACTATAATATTCCGATCCATCTATGGTAGAGAACTAGTAGAACCAGTTCACCATAGGTGGATTATTACACCGGTAAAACTAATTCATGCATGCTCGTTTTGAGGTTTATTAGTCGTTGGAGTGCAAGTTATAAACTCATTTATCGTTGTTGTTATCTTTTATACACATATGGTCAATTAAGTGGTGTTAACTTTTATACCTAGTTAGCCATTTCGCCTGCATGTGTATAAGTAATATTAGTTATATTATTATTTTTTTGGGGGAAAATAAGGTAGACGAGTAAAAAGGTTAGGACAGTCTTCTCTCAAGATTGTGTCCTAACCTATCGAAGTTCAGAAAAAATGAAAATTTGGCATCCATAAAAGGATCAATATCTTGGTGAGTGGGAGCAAAATGGCCTATAGAGGCCAGATAATCAGCGCAGCGGTTGCCTTCACGGAATATGTGCTGACATGAATGCGTGAGGAACGTGTGTAGAAGATTATTAATATCCTCAATCAAAGTATGAATAATCCAAGGAGTGGAAAAGGTGCCCCGTAGAATATTTATAACCGTTAAGTTATCACCTTCGACAATAATATGGCGAAAGCCAAGACTAGAAGCGAGTAAGAGACCGTTTCGAAGGGCCATGGCTTCAGCCACCAAAGAAGAAGTTGTTCTAAATGAGTAAGAACGGGTTGCAAGGGCTGAGCCAAGATGGTCTCGAATTAGAACGCCACCCGCAGCCTTATGTTGTTGGACCGAGCCGTCAAAATTCAGTTTGATCGCATTGGGGGCGGGAGGGGACCAGGAAACCTGGACAGATCTCCGAAAAGGATGAGGAGGGGAAGAATTAGAGGGGGCATCAATAGATAGTCTGGTGGACCATTCGGAAAAAGAAACATAAGCGCGATAAAAAGTAGCTACTGGCGAAAAGGTCACAGAGTGGAAGATCGTAGCATTGCGAGACTTCCAAATACTTCAGAGTAAATAGATAAACTTACTTAKGTGTGCAGTAGATTTGAGATGTAAGGCACGAATAGTAGGGATAATGCCAACAACAGAAGGTAAACAGCCAAACCACTGAAGGACTCTATGATCGGACCAAAGAGGTAAAATAGCAGGACATTAGAGGAAGAGATGGGAATGTGATTCTGGTGAAACAAGACAAAGAGGGCAGGCCAGGGGGACATCAAGGTTACGGAGGGATAGGACATCCCTGGTAGGGATACTTTGATGGAGTAACTGCCATAGGAAGAGTTGAARTTTTGGGGCAATAGGTAATTTCCAAATCCACTTGAATTCCCATGTGGAAGGGGATGCATCTAAACCATGAGCTAACCAAGTAGCTGACTACTGTACTTAACTGTAAATTTGCCTGATTTCGAGTACCCCCAGCAAGGTGCATCTAACATTGGGGTAGAGGGGATAGGGATTCCCAAAATGTGAGGGATGATATGGGTTGGTACCAAGGTAGAAAGGAAGGGGATGTTCCAAGAATTATCTGGTAGAAAGCCGGGTCAATATCAAGGATGGTAAGGAGGTTGGAAGAGAAAAACCCAATTGTCAAGCCAAAATAAGATGTTTGTACCAAATCCTAGTTTCCATCGAATCCCTTTCAAGAGAAGAGGTCGAATGCTACAGATTTGTTTCCAAATCAGCGAATCACTGGACTGGGTTTTGTATTCAAAAAAGGTTTTGGTATGGAGATATTTTTTGTGAATGGATTGGACCCATAGGTTTGTATGATCAGAGAGGACCTTCCAACCTAATTTACAGAGGAAAGCTGTATTTACTGCAGCTGTTTTCCTWAWACCTAACCCTCCCTGAGATTTCGGTGTACAGATAGTAGACCAARAAATTAGTGGGATACCCTTTTTGTGGGGGCTWTGTTTCCAAAAGAAATTACGATTGATAGAATCGAGTTGGTGACAAGTCGTTGCCGGAAGTTTTGTAGTAGTCATGGCAAAAGAAGGTAGTGCCGAAAGTTGACTTTGAATTAAAACAGTTTGACCTGCCTTAGAGGTGAATTTTGAGTTCCAATTATTTAAATGTTTATCTGCATTTTTTATTAGGAAATAAAAGGAATCATAATTAAACTTAGCCTGATAAAAAAAACTCTTAAATATCTCCCCAAAAAAGCTTTGGGGGTCATATTGAAAGTACTAGCAAGATGACGTTTGGTCGGATTAGGGACTAATTTGGAAAAAACTATAGAAGACTTGTGAAAGTTAATTAACTAGCCAGACATATTGGCAAAAGAAGAAAGAATATTGCGAAGATAGGTAACAGAGGTAGTGGTGGCTTTACAGAATAATAAGCTATCATCCGCAAAGAGAAGGCAAGGCAGGGGCATAGCAGAAGGGCAGATCATAACACCTATACCTGAGGTTGGGTGCTGGGACGCACGGAGCAGACTACGGGAAAGAATTTCCATACACAAGCAGATGAATAGGGCCAGGGAGAGTAGGTCACCTTGGCGCAGGCCTCTGGATGGGTGAATGATTGTGGTAGTAGAGCTATTAATGGATGGAGAGTAGATGACCGTGGTGACAGCTGCCTTAATCCAATTGATCCAAGTGTCACTGAAGCCAAATGTGGATAAAGTAGCCCATAGGAAATCCCATTCAAGTCGGTCATAGGCTTTTTTTCATATCTAACTTTAAAGCGAGCCACCCCGTACGGTTTTTGGATTTATTAAAGAGGTGAAGAACTTCATGGACCAGTAGTATGTTATCTTGTATAGCTCGATCAGGGGCAAAAGCACTTTGGTAAGGGCCTATGATTTTGGTAAGTGCAGGGGTAAGACGATTAACAAGGATTTTAGAAATAGCTTTGTAGACTGTTGTACAGAGACTAATAGGCACTAGCGGACCCAGCAGGGGGGACAAGGGGACACTTGTCCCCCCATTTAAAAAAAATCGAAAAAAAAACTGTTTTTCTAAAAAAATAATCTAAATATATATATAATAAATACAAAAAAGAGTAATAACATATCACAAAGAAAAGTTAGCTCAAGTGGTTGGATATCTTGTATCTAATTTCTAGGGTCATGGGTCAAACCTTATTGTCAACAAAATATTTATTGATTTTGTTTTTTGCACTTTTTGTGTTAAATTTTTTCTTGTAATCCCTTTTATATTTCATTTCTACACATTTATATATATTTTTTCCATGATTACATCTTCCCTCTTTTTAATATTTATCTTATTCTCAATAAGCTTAAATAATTTATTGTTTTATAAGAATTAATATTAAAATGCCCTTATACGGAGTAATATAAATCGGCTATAGAAAAAAATCAAAATTTGTTGCACACTTCACGTGCATTGTACATATGAAACTAATTTTGTTGAAATTTTGAAAATTGTCTATAAAATAGTGAAGTTTTTTTGCACGCTTCGCGTGTATATAGACGACTAATTTGGCTAAAGTTTTCAAAATTGACTACTGTCTAAAAAAATCAAAATTTGTTTCACGCTTCGCGTGTATATAATTTTGTTGATCGAGGTTCAATTAATTTAATATAATACGATTCTGTCAAATTATTCACATTAAACTAATTTGCATTTTTTAAAAATAATTTTATCCGTATATGAACGTTCATATATAATTTGTCCCCCCAATTTAAAAATCCTACGTCCGCCACTGCTAATAGGTCGGTAATGGGCAGCCCGAGAAGGCTGAGGAATATTCGGGATAAGTGTAATGATAGTATGGTTCAGTTGACGCAACATATGCCCATGAAAGAAGAATCCACGTATGGCTTTAGTCAATCATTGCTAATGATATGCCAATATGCTTGAAAGAATTTAGGACCATAGCCATTCGAACCGGGGGCTTTGTAAGGACACATATCAAAGAAGACACGTTTGATTTCATCATCCGTAATCGGGGCTGTCAGGGCGAGGTTATCTTCTTCTGTAATAACCGGTTGGATCCAACTAAGATCAAAGGTACGGTTTGTGGAATGTGTAGATTTGAAGCGTTGGCTGAATTCTTGAAAAAATAAGTCTGTCAGATCTTCTGGGGATGTGACTCATTGGTTGTCGTCATTTTGCTGACAAATGATTTGAGACTTGCGTTTCCGTTCTTTCATCATATTATGAAAGAATTTTGAGTTCCGGTCACCTTGAGTAAGCCATGACTGACGAGCGAATTTACCCCAATATTTCTGACCAAAATTGAGAAGCTTTTTGTGTTGATTGAGCAGACGATGGAGGTGTTGTTCAACATGGATGTTGAAAGGATTCTGTTGAACCTGAGATTCCAGATTTTGAATTTTATCATGATTAATACTGAGTTTATTTTAAATATTGCCATATTTACGAAAATTCCAATCTTTAAGAGCGAATTTGATACTTGTAAGATTAATGATATATTGACAATGTACATCATCTAATAAATTTACGCAACTGGATTGCTATTCGAAGTCCGCTTTTACTGGAATCGAAGTCCACATTTCATGTGAACTTCCGAATACGCACTTTGATTCTCCCCCTCCTTAACCACCCAACACAACCCTTCCAACACCGGCACCAACCGGCAACCACCACCCAAAACATTCTACCACCGAAAACACCACCCAACACCACCCTTCCATCAACAAACACCACCCTTAAACTTTGTTTTTTATTAACTTAGACACAAAAAAAAAAAAAAAAATTTGGAGATGTGCGCCTTGGTGGCGAGCCAACCATGCCCCCCTGCCCAGCGTGGGCCATGGTCTCCCAGCCAAGCGGCCCACCTTTCCATAATTTTTTTTTTTTGGACTTTAAAATGTGGCGCCTTGCTGGCGCCCCCAACCAAGCTGCACGCCTGCGGGGCGCAGCCACCATGGTGTTGCCCTAGCCAGGGTGCAGCCTTGGTTGGCGCCCAGCCAAGGCACCCCCATTTTAATTTTTTTTTTTGTTTGCTTAGAGTGTTGGGTGGTGCTTGTGTTCGTGGGTCAAGAATGGGTGCGTGTCCTGGTGGTTGCAAGGTGTAGATGTGGGTATATATAGGGCAGGTAATAAGGAATTCAACGATCTGTGACTTGAATTCCAGAAAACGGACTTCGATAGTAATCCCTTACGAATTGATTAATACACGCCAGATTGTTAGTTAGTGTCAACCACAAAGACTATTACTTCAGTAGTAAATCAAAATTGAATTTATAAAAGCGATAATAGTTCGTATATATCACAAAAATGTATTCTCCATAAATGATCATAGAATGAGAGACATGCTTTAAATCTTAACAGTGGTGGTTCTATGTGTGAACAGAAGTATTATTTCTTACTCTTTTTCAATGTGTAGTTCATAGAAGTGAAAAAAAAATTTACGAGTGCATTACGTTTTTAGTCAGATGCTTCTAAAATTAAATGAAAAATTACTCCGTACGCTATATAATAAAAGGTAAAATGATAAAAGTTATTAGAATACGAAAGGACAAATGTTCATAAGTAGGAATATGATAGAGTTTTTTTTATAAACAAAAAGTGGAAGAAAAAAATCAGATCAGAGTTTAGTTCTTTATTTCTGATAAACTTCATTTTCATGTATTCAGTCAATTATTCATAAAAAAACAAAATGAAGCCGTAAAATGACAACCAATTTAGAAATTGGAAAAAAAAAGGCTACCAAGACAAAGGGCTATTTAAATTTGGCATCAAAACAATATTGAAAGTTGATGAAGTGCTACTCAAATCAACCACCAAACTTTATGTTAGGAAAATGTTTTAGGCATATTATATCCACATGACTTTCTCTTGATTCTCTTCTTGGTGGTTATGACATATGTGACTAATTAATCATGTTTATAATGGTGTTGAGCTATGAGACTTATTCCATTAAAATAGATGTTACAAATTAATGGAATTAATTTGTAACGCTCATTATATTAGTATGATATTTGCTTATAATATCTCTTATATAAATATGTAGTCTTTAGTTATGAGTATAGTAGAGAATTAATCATCCATCCACCTAAAAGATTTCATCTTCTCTTGAGTCTTGGGCAAGGGCTTGTGTGACTCCAATCCCTCAAACTCAAGTACATGAGTATGTGGGAGTGATGTAAACCTTGGGGAACGAATCGGCCATAACGTTTTGTACCGTGGACGGGCCGAATCTCGTTTTTAAGGCAATGATTTTAAACCATGGCATCACATACCAATTCCTTCTTCAATCCTTCTAAGTGATTTCTCCATCACACATTTTATTGTAGTTTTGATATACCTTATATATCCTACATTTAATTGTGTTTTGTACTTATTGTTGATTGAGTATTGTAGTTGTGGTAGTTACACAATTTCCGGTGTAGCAAGTACGACAAAGTGTTACTCCTCCGTAACGCAATAAAAACAAGTATTTTTAGGAAGAAATTTAACGGTGTAAACGAGCAAGCAAATTGGTCAAAATAATTTTAGCACAATGAATAACAGGATTATAAGTTTTTTATTGTGTAAAGATTATTTTGATTAATTTGTCCATTTATTATGTTAAATCTATTCCTCAAAATGCGTGAAAAATTAATTGTTGTTGTTTTTATTGCCTTACTAAGGGAGTATATTATCGGCTTCCCACTTATGATGATCACTCATGTGATTCATACTTCTTTATTTAACTATGATGATCATGAATTTTAACACACATTAATAATAATGTGCGTGAATTTACTACGTGCCAGTAGATAGCTAGATGTAGCAATGTCCTAATTAAATGTGCATGAATAAACTATTGACCGAAATTTTGCTTTTTTAATAATGATCCGAGAAAAAGAAAAATGAGAGTAAGATGTGGCGGGAAGAAAAACGAAGGCGAACTCTATTTTCTTCTTTCATGTCTTCACCCGTTTTGGAATTCGTGTTTGTTTAATTCTCCATTTGGTAGGATATAAAATATTTATTATGAAAACTATTTTCTTCTATTTGTTTTTTATTTTTCACGGAGTACATTATTAGTTTCTATTTGTTTTTTATTTTTCAGAGTACATTATTTAGTTTACGAAAGTGTGTAAAACCATTTTTCTTTCAGGTAGATTTAACAGAAAATAATTTATTTTATTTTTCTCTTTACACTCCTCCTAGACTACTTTCTCTTTATCTTCCTATTTTTCTATCATCTTTACATATTATATAAAATAAACTATGAATTTTTTCTATAAAATTGTTTTTCAAATAAATATGTCTTCTATAAAAATCATTTTCGCATTGAAATAATGTTTTTAAGCTAATCAACGTACAGTTTAGTTTATAAATTTAATCTCCCACTTGACTTCATCACTAATCAACAAGAGAATGTCTCATTTTTTTCTTTATCACGGCACTATTCTACGCTTCCTCTAGCTTTTACGCAAACAAAGTGAATGGACTTATTTAGTTGATTCATCATTCTTATTTAAAGAATTGTGTTAATGATGTTTAGAAAATGTCCACTAAAATGGTTACATGCATATGCATGCAGGTATTCCAGATTTAACGCATACTGTCAATCAAAACTATCTTAAAATTCTGCATGCTAATCAGCTAGCTTAGCAAGACAATTCAAGTACGTAACCACGTACTGTCGTACTCCCTCCCGTCTTAGAAAATTTGTTACGAACGTTTGGTACTATATGAAGTGAATTCAAAAGCATAAATTGACTACGTATTTAATGTGATAACTAATATTTTTCAGTTTTTTTGTTGATTAGGACGATGGTGGTTCCATATCTGCCTAATTCAGTACATCCAGATATATCATGCACAATATTGTCCGTTAATTTATTGGTCGATAACGATAAGTATGCGATGATATGTCTGCTGTTTTTGTTAAAGAGTACTCATTTATATAACTCTCGAGTTATGATTTATTCATGTACTGCTTGAATTCAACAGCTTATGTTATTCTAATCGCTTCTCACTGGATAAATCCTCTCAAAGATCTATCCGCAAGTAAGTTAAACTAAGTTTGTAATATTCACATTGAGTTTGTGGTATTATATTAGGTTTTTTGGCTTCAGGATAATGCTTGTGCTTTGTACATGTTATTTATGTAAAAATTGTAGTTTTAATGTTTTTTAATTATAATGATTTTATAGACACACTAACTAACACCTTAATGATAGTTTCAATATTTTGAAAATATATTAAATTTTCATTATTTTTTCAGATTATGAGATAGACTTCGTATTATTTTGAAAAAGAATTCAACGATTTGATTTAAAAATAATTGGAAATATGAGCTTCAATTAGAAAAAAAAAATTAAAAATTGAACAAAATTAATTTGAAATGAGCAACTTTTTATAAACCCGAAAGCCATATAATAAGGATTGAGGCTTGAATTTCTCAGACAGTTGCATAATTTGAGAAAAAATTATTATTGTAAATAAGTTATTACTATTAATTGAAATTGTAAAAGAATATCAATTTCTTACCCAAGAATAGAAAAGCAAATGAAACACTTTTTTTTAAAAGATAACACATGACAAAATTTTGTTTTTGAGATATCACATGTATCATTTATGTATTTTAGGATGCGTTTGAATATGCTATGTGCATTGTTATTCATCGCCCTATATTACTTATAATCGCCCCAATTTTATTGCCAAGTTTCCTAAATTACCCCTATCACTACTACTTCCCAGAACTCATTCCTACGTACCCCATAACCACCCATTTCAGCAACAACCCCACATCCTCAGCACAACCCATACCGCCATACCGAAACTGAACAAACCAAGTAGCCAACCACTACAACCTCGGCCCAACCACTGCAGCCCTGCCGTAATCCATCCCAGAACTGCCCAAGCCAACCATCGCCACTAATCCTTTCTTTAAAAAAAAAAAAAAAACTTGATGCGTTTGGGTTAGCCGTTGGTGCCATGGCACCTGCGTCTCGGGTCCCATGTGCCATGGGACTCACGTCTAACCCAGACGCGGGTGCCATGGCACCAACGGCTAACCCAAACGTAGCAAGGCTTTTATCGCCCGAATTTGAAGGAGAGAGCGGGCATTGCGAACTTGCGAACCACCGTGAACTTGTGTTGGGTCGCACGGGGTTGGGTCGCTTGCGTCTGCATCACATGGTTTTGGGTCTGGCCATCCAGGTCATCGTGAGGGTGGTTGCGTGTTGGTTGGGTTGTCTAGGAATGGTTCATGACTTGTGAGGGTGGTTACGTGGTGGCTGCAGGGTTACGTCGTGGCTGCAGAGTTAGATCGTGGCGCGGTGGTTGCGTASTTGCGTGTTGACTAGGCTTGGTGGAGCGGGGTGATTGGTTGGTGGTTGAAGGCTTTGGGAGGGTAGGGATAGTTTTGGTAATTTAATTTATTTTTTTGGGCGATTTTAAGTAATCGGGGGGCGAGGATTAGTTAGATGGAATGTTGAACCCCATGTGATTTACACTAGTGAGTTGTCCCACATTGGAGAAAGAGTAGAGTTTGAACCACAKAGTAGTTTATAAGCCTTAAAGTTACTCCTCTTATCACCAATTGGTTTTAGGAAGGAACCTCTATGGGTTTGTAAGTTGGTTTGACTCTCCTCGTTCATGATCACTTAAACAAAGTGATTTTAATTAAAAAATGGCATGAGATGACTATTTTTTGGTTCATCACCGAGATAAACCTGGTAGGCCAATAGGCCTCGGTATAGATTGCTTCAAAGTCACATAAAACAAGTTACGAGTACGATTAACACCCTGGGATAGCTACTATTGAATATCTATCGATCCGTATGTTTTAATTGTTTTGATTAATTTACTTGTTTATATTGTTAAATATTTTTCTTAAAGTGCATGCAAATTTAATCGTTGCTATTTTTGTAAAAACTTAAGAAATGCTTAGTTAGACACTTAGACATACTTTCTTTTGTATTTTGCATTTTTTTTTAAACTTTTTAGTTATTCGTGTGCATTTTATATATAWGTGTAAATTCAATCTTTGCTAATTTGTGATTTATCATTTTCTTTTGTAAGATTTATTTGGCCATGTGCAATTATCTTTCTATGGAAATTGTTTTTTTTAAATGAAGATTAGCCGCACACATTGCATATATATATCACTACAAATTTTATACTTTCACTGCATTTAAAAGATTTGAATCAAGATTTATTTTAAACTAAAATAGATTAATAGAACCCCCTAATGAAAAAGTAGCGAGTCCTAGCGACTTAATTTGATCTATTTTAATATGTACTGTACTTATTTGATTGCTAGTGATTATATCGTATGTGAACATCAAACTTAACATCAAACTTTATTACTATTAGGGATGCCTCTTAGTTGGGTACTATGTAAACTTTCGTAAGAGATTAGTTCACTCGAGAGTCGCKAAAATTTTTCATTACACGGTGACACACTCGCGCATGAAATAGAAAATTAACAATGATAATTTCCATTTTTCCTTCAAAAATTAGGACCATCAATTAATTAAGAGTTGTGTTTMGTTGCAAATTACTCGTATGGTGCATCCGTGGTAGAAAAATAGCCAGGAAAAAAAAACGAAATAAATAAGGAAGGAAAACAGAAAAGTAGTGCAATTATTGCAAATTTGCATTATTGCATTGTTATATTTGTCTAATCTTAGGTAAGATTATTGCATTATTGCATCTTTAGGTAGGATTGTTTCATCAAAAAAGGTTAATAATTTTAACTTTTTAGGTAAGATTATCCGATTATATGAAATTAATTTCATTCTAATCAATTGCCTTTTTTTAAACAAAAAAATGTGGTTTTTCGGGAAAAAGGAGCATCTGGGTTCAATGGATCTTCAACAGCTGAAGAAGTTACAAATGGATTGATGGTTGGTCTCACTGCCATTGTTACAGGTTTTTTTACTTACTTTTTGTTTTTTTGTTTAAGATATAATCTTGTTGTTTATATGCAATTGAAATTAATTTGTAAAAAATAGAAGTATAAATTTGGATAGTGTAATGGTTACTTTCAATCTTTCATATTTTGTCAGATTAAAGTTTTTTTGGCTTTCTTGTTTGTTAAGATTGATGGGTCATAATTGGAGAGGTTGAATTTCTGTATATTATTAAGGATTTTATGATGAAAGCTTGTTAGTAGTACTTATTAATTGGGTTATGGATTGAATTTGATGCTAATTTCAGCTTCAATATGGAGATTAATACTCTGTTACTCTGTTAGTGATTAATTATACTCTTAGCAATTGACTTTATGTATATGTATTGTGACATTCAATGTGTGTAAGTAAGAAGAACTAAGGTGCTAGAGTAGTGGAATGTGAATAAGTTGGACTGCTGAAATGACTCAAGTTAAGGTTAGTCTAGAGAGTAGCTAGATTCCGGAGTGTGTGATATTCGTCTATCGAAGGCCATTGTTTCGAAAAATGGAGAGTATAGGGTGTTTAGTGTCTGCTTGCTGAATTCAAGGTTTCGCAATAGCTTAATTCGTGATTTGTAACTCTATTATTGCTGTCTTTGGATGTAACTGTGTATTACGAGTAATTCGCGGAAGTAATGAAGCAGTAGCAGCAATTAGCAGGACCTCAGCATACAAGTACAGAAGTAGAACTAGTATGAAAACTTTAGAGTAAAATTGAGAGCGTTTTTATTGAGTTTTATTTGTAAGTGAGTGAATGAATACAAATGAATGAGAGAGCAGTATGTATAGAATACTGCATTACATCATGAAGCTCGGTGATTGGCTGGCGAGACAGCGCAGAGCTTGATTGGTCAGGATAATCTCCTGAGATGCTGACTGTACAATACTGCAAGGGGAGTTTGTTAGGATAACAGAATTCTGTTATTAGCTGATAAAGACAGCTAACACGATGCTTGGCACGTGTGAGAGAAGAGGAGAGCCTTGGAGGAGAGTTTCTAGAAGGTAGAGCTGACTAGGAGTGTTGTTGATTAGGAGGCAGAGTTCAGCAGCAGCAGTAGTAGTATTAACAAACTGGTACCCTGCCACTATCAAATTTGTGAATTTCACTTACCCTTTTCACTGGAGTATGTTTGTGGATGTTTGACCATCAGTTCAATTCTGCGATATTGCTTGCTAGAATCTCACCGAATTTTCATCATTGAAAAGTGTTCTCTTTCGTGCATACAAGTTTATGTCGTTTAAACAAGTTCGTGTATCATGTACGAAGTTTTTCTTTGTTCAACTACTGAACAGGAGCATCGAGTGGGATTGGTGCCGAGACCTCACGTGTTCTTGCATTGCGGGGTGTCATGTCGTCATGGGTGTTAGAAACATGGAAGCAGGCAGAGAGGTCAAAGAATAAATAGTTCAGGAAATTCCCAGTGCTAAAGTTGATGCCATGGAGTTGGATCTGAATTCAATGGCATCTGTTAGAAAATTTGCATCAGATTATACTTCCTCGAATAGCTCACTTAATCTTTTAATGTAAGAATCTTTAGCCCTTTGATTTTTGTATTTTTATGCATTCTCTTTATTTTTATTTAATTAACAGTTGTTAATGTTACAATATAACTTTAATTTGTCCATCTTTCTCTCCTTGTGGTCGCTCCTATGGCACGTTGGAGTTGCCTGGTTGTGCTGTGCTGTCTATTAGTTAAGAGTTAGTTCATTTATATGCTCTATGCCTTAACCTTGTTTAATGACTCTTAATCTGTCGTTCATTTTTAGTAACATGCAGGAGTAATATGGCACCCATTCATGCTCTCCAAGACAATATAGAGCTCCAGTTTGCCACAAACCACTTAGGTAAGTTGAGTGAAATGTTTGCAAATTTTTGACTTTATTCCAAGTATATTTTTCATGGAGGAATAATAATTGACTTTATCTTGCTTGATGTATTGAAATTTTATCAACCCACTTGAGATTGTTGTTAATCCCTTTCGTGAGAGGATAGTTTTTCCCTGAGGAACAAGTATGTGCGCCCTTAAGTCCTAGCTTTGCTGCATCCTCTCTTTTTTGTTGCTGATGTCTTTAACAAAGTTTATGACAAATAATTACAACAAAGTCATTCAGAATTTTTGTTAACCTTCTTCCATCATGTTATAGGTCATTTTCTTTTGACACATTTGCTATTGGATACCATGAAGAAAACAGCTCGTGAAAGTGGTAGAGAGGGAAGGATTGTGAATGTCTCATCAGAGGCTCATCGATTTGCTTATTCAGAAGGAATTCGCTTTGACAAGCTCAATGATCCATCAACGTAAGATTTTAAATCTAGATCGAAGATTTTGTCGTAATCAAATTGGTTTTTGTTCAGTCACTTCTYTGTGCTACAKAACAACAATTATAGCTTTCCTGGCTAAATCCTACTGAATTAGGGTTTGGGGATTCATTACGTAAACAGACTTACCCTTATCCAGTCCAGTTAAACACTCTTAATTACGCAGTAGGAAAAACGTAACTTAAATTCATGAGATGTACAAATGTTTTTCAGGCAACCATGTTTACTACTTGATTTGGTGTTCCATTATTCCAGTTCTTGGCAATTTCATTATGTAGTTGATTATAAATGATGGACACCGTGAATTATATGCATGGACTGTGCAGGTACAGCAGTTGGCGTGCATACGGCCAATCRAAGCTTGCCAACATCTTGCATGCTAATGAGCTAACCAAACATTTAAAGGTACTGCTTTGACCTTTATGCCAGAAGTTATTGATAATTTGCAATCTTGCTTCTTTCCGTCATTATTTTCATCTTTCTTTCTTGTGTGTTGGAAAAGCAAGAAAGTGGCTCTGCTTTGATTTGTTTACATTGAATTATCCAAGATGTGTAGAACTCTATAGTCTGTTTAATGTCTGTATTGTTTAGTTAAATATTTTGYAGTTTGGGACAACTGTTTGTTGAATTGTAGTTGCTTTGTACATTGTGGCTTCAAAGTGGATCTTCTGTAGTAGTTTAAGTATATTTTGATCAAAGGTGCTAATGTATTGTCTGAACAGGATRAAGGTGCTGAAGTAACTGCAAATTCCCTTCATCCTGGGGCAATTACTACAAATCTTTTCCGCCACAACAGCTGGATAAAAGGTATGCTCTGCTTTATGGCATTCCTCCCAAATTTTGTTTCTCTTAAATTACTCTTCTCATTAGCATATCTGGGGTCTATGTTACTCGGACTCTTTCATTTACCTTAGCTTGATTTTTGCAGGTTTGACTGGTAATCTTGGCCAGTATTTCTTGAAAAATATTCCCCAGGTAAATTTTCTTCATACTTRAGCACACACTATAGGTATTTCCATGTATGAACTACGGAGTACTATGGAGTGGAGGACTTATCRTTCACTGCCTCCATTTTGAATTATTTTTGGCAAGTCACCACTAGCTTATATATAGAATTATCATGGCAACATAAGATACCAGACGGAAAGAGCAGATTATGCGAAGTATATAAGATTGATGACTTTAAGTTGTTACTTTTGTTCGTGAATCGTGACCATGACTTCTTAGCAAATCACACTCCCAAAAGTGTGCAGTATTTAACCTACCAAACACTGCACACAAAATTGAACATCTTCTAATCTCAAGATTATAATGACAGGGAGCTGCGACTACTTGTTACGTTGCTATGCATCCACAGGTGATGGGCGTAAGTGGTCGATTTTTTAGTGACTGCAACCTTGCCAAGCCTACTTCACAAGCTCAAGATGTCGCCTTAGCCCAGAAACTATGGGAATTYAGCATGAATCTGATTAAAACTTGAATGAACTCTCTTAGCTGCACTCATTGTACGTACAAACCACCTGTAATCTGATGCTGAAAATATGGAAATGGCTATCTCTGGATCTCGATGAACTGGTTATTTGCAATCTAGTTTGCATAGAAATTGATAATGTACACTGTGTGTGTCGAGCTTTACAGAAAGAACTGTCAATGTTGTGAGAAACAATGCAACTCTCATTGATAAATTCTCGGTTATTGATGTAATTTGTATTTCGCTGGATCCTTTTAATAGGTTACAGGAAGTATTGAAATTGTAATCTACAAGTCTCAATATTCAACAATTGGTCGAGCTTGATCCCAAAATGCAATGGAACAACTAAATTCTGATTATCTCGAACAATTAACGAACAAAGCAATTAATTACTTGCTCTGCTCGCCTGCAGCCTTACCCGATATCCAGGAACCTATTTGCAATTGGTATCCGTGCCATTCAAGTTATAACATTCTTGCCTTCAACTCCCACGTAGGAGAGAGCTCTTAAATTTGATCACTGCTATGTGCAAGAAGAAGATCTTACTCCCAGTTTCTGAACTTCTCTTCTAAATTAAAACAGTCCTGTCAAAATGTTCTACTCTTAGTACTAAACAATAAAATATTCAGAAGGTATTGTATGCATCAGATGTACAATAAATTTATTGTGCATCAAGCATATAGTGACTCTTTATATCAATATAGTGACCTTTATATCAATATAGTGATCATTTCACTTTACATCAATATAGTGATAAAAAATAAGGGTCACTATATTGATAAAAAGAGTTACTATATTAACCAAAAGGGTCACTATAATCTGATGTACAGTAAATTTATTGTACATCCGATGTATCTAATACTTTGTCTAAAATATTACACTTTAGATTCTGCCTTTACCCTATATTAGAAATCGGCGCAAAAGCAAGCTAACACAACTACAAATATTTTAATGGGTAACTTTGTTACCCTTCTCAAATACAATCTCAATATTGTATCTGAGTTACCAAACACAAGGCCACAATTACAAACACTCCTAATAAGCCTCACGAGTTTTCTAGTGTTTGCCCATCACAAGCTACTTCTCTCTTGAGTCTGTTGTCAAACCACAACCACCTCTCTCTTGTGTCTGCTCTCAAACCTTCGAGTAAGTGATTATTCCCTCTCATCAACTTGCTTGTATGACCACTCTTTCTTGTGATGATGATTCTACAACTAGTCATATGTATAACTTATATAGCACTCTGTCACTACTTGATTTATTCTACAAGTCAACTACAAGGTGTACAATGCACATTATAAAAGCAACCCACACAACAAATAAGACCTCATGATAAACGGAACACGTGTGCAGCGCACACCGCAACTCCACTAGGCCACTATTGCGCGACACATTTTGAGATGGGGAGTATTACTTATTAGAGCAAAATACCAAATAAATTTTGAAACCCCTAATTTTATTCTAAAGTACAAAATTATCAAGACAAAAGCTAACGAGCGCCCCGAGGTATTAGATAAGAGAACTAAAAGTGAAATATTAAATGAATATAAACATTAATTACACCTATTGACGTGTGATTTTGGCATGCATTCCAAAATTATACCATTTTAGAAAATGATTTATTTTTAACTAGCGTCCTGAGATGCCCGTTAGCAATATCGAATTATCAAAGTACTCCCTGAACCTATCTGAATTTATTAAAACTTATAATATTTATTTGATTCAATATCATGTAGTATGTCCTTTTAGAGGTCGTTTAGTTGACGTAGGAATTAAATTAACAAAGGAAGTATGAATTTATGGGAAATAAATTCTCTTGCTAGATCCATAAGAATTGTAAAATATTTGTTTGGTTGCACAATGTGAATTATAAATTCGCGTGTCAATTACTATGTAATTAACCAACGACACAGGAATTTTGCTTTGCCGAGGGGGGACTCGTGATTAAATTTCCGTGCTTCACGGGAATTAAAATTCCTTAGAAGTTATAATTGCTTTGATTTGCGTTAACCAACAGAAGAGAGTCTAATTATTTCTTGAGAATTAAAAAATACAGAAAAATGCCAAATGAAAATTACTTTCTTCGCCAAAAAGGAGATTTACCCGACGAAAAAACATCTCGAGGGAAACTGAAAAACCCAGTTCACTTAACAAATCTCAGATTTTATCCATCAATTTCCCAAAAAAAAAAAATTAAAATCAAAATTATTGATAAAGTGTGAGAGAAAGAGAGAGAAGAAAATGTGGATGTTAAGCAGAAAAGGGTCATCAGGATTCTCATCAAGTTCAACAGCTGAAGAAGTACTCAAGGAATTAATGGCAATGGTCTTACAGCCATTGTTACAGGTTCATCAATCAACCCCTTTCTTTATTTATGCTTAATTGTTGAATGTAATTGGCAATGCCCTCTTGCTCTAACTCTATTTCTTCAAAGTTTAAGCTTTTTTTCTTAATCTGATGATGAACCATTGATGTATAATTGAATACAGTTTAAATTGTTGGATGATTTGTGCTAAAGTATTGATTTTTACTCTCTAACCATAATATTCTTTCCTAGGAAGTTGGAACTTATTATACAATACATTTATATGCAATAAGTTTATGAAATTACATGCCAATTAACAAGAATTATGGGTAACAATATATACAAGTAATACCTTTTGCTTTTATTGTATGATTTGTATCAGCTCAAGGTACTATTCTGCTAATTGAACATAAAATAAATTGTTATTGTTTGTTTCTATGTATTTTAATTTTTATAATGGATGTAAGATGTAACTAATGGGTTAAGGTTTTGATTGATTGATTGATAATGGATGTAACTGTAAGGAATTTCAGGCATGCCCTGAACCTTGATGCAGATGGTTCGTTCAAGCCTGTAAAAGTAATCTAATCACTTGCTAAAAAGTCTTGTTCGTTTCGTTGTAGCGAATTACTAATGATGAGTAGATTCTTTAAACATTTTAGGATTGCTTTAGTTTTCTATATGAAATATTGATACTATAGTGTGCTGTTAATTGTTAATTCATTGTTGGTTTGCTGATTCCAATTGTAAATGTTTCTGGCCATGTCTGGCAATATCTCTATATCAGGGGCAACAAGTGGTATGGGGCTGAAACGGCTCGTGTGCTTGCATTGCGTGGTGTTCATGTTGTTTATGGGGCAAGGAACATGGCTGCAGCCAAGGATGTAAAAGAAGCGATTGCTAGAGACATCCCCTCGGCAAAAATTGATGCAATGGAATTGGACCTTAGTTCTATGGCTTCCGTGAGGAAATTTGCTTCAGAATTCAATTCTTCTGGTCTTCCGCTTAATCTGCAAATGTAAGTTTTCTGGATGTTTGATGATGTACATAATTGATAATTCATAATTATACCACAATTACCCAGCCTTCAAAAACCCTTTTGGTTTCAAGTTTCAACATTATTTTCGAGAATGGAATAGTCATACACTTCATACTGACTAGGAAAATGCTTTAAACAAACATTGAAAAAAGTTTGATCAATTCTGCTATCATGCTCCATTTCAAATTTTCATTCAATGCTTACTTGTTAGTTGTTAGCAATACTGTTTATGATGCAATATGGATTTGTTCAAATGATGGAAAGAATGAAACTTTTCTTGCTCTATTTGGTGTACTACTTTTTAGTTATATAAAAGTATTAGTGAACTCCTAAAACTAGAGATTGGATGCTAAAGTGGTGGAGTGATTGACATGCAAATTTTAGCATTCTTAATTTAAATTTTTTTTTTTTGTGTTAAAAGAGCCACATGGGTGGGGATGAGAATCGATCCCAAGATCTCTTGGAATCGGGAAGGAAGCTTTAACCACTTGAGCTATCCCTCACTCTCTTAGCATTCAAAATGGATACGAAGTATATCATAGTAGGATATTGGGATGTTATCTCATGCTTCATTGTAAACAAAGTTATATAACCTGCCATACACATATAATCTAGTTGGCATTATAACATGGGAAACTTAAGGCCCCTCTTTGTTTAATTCTGCATTTGTACTGAGAAACAAACCTTAATGATAAGTTTTTCCCCTTCTGCTAGCAACAAATGCAGGCATTATGGCTACCCCTTTCACGCTTTCTAAAGACAAGATTGAGCTACAATTTGCGACCAAACCATTTAGGTAAGGTGCATATTGAATGCTAGCTTATGTTAGGGTAACTCTGGATCACTTTATGACAGATTGATTATGAGTATAGATTTCGAAATATCAATCGTTTTTAGTTACCACTGAAGGTTAGCCACGGTCTTAATAATATAAGTTTCATCTTTTGCCCCAGTCTGTCAAAAATCAAAAGTGAATGTAAAATTGGACTTGCAGCTCAAGTAATATCTTCATTATATGTAACCTGCATGGTTTCCCTCTCTTATAGGCCACTTTCTATTAACCATTTATTGCTTGAGACAATGAAAGAGACTGTGCGTAAGAGTCAAAGAGAAGGAAGGATAGTGAATGTATCATCACGACGCCACCAGCTATCATATCCGGAAGGAATTCGCTTTGGAAAAAATAAATGATCCTGCAGGTAATATTCAGGTAATATTCTGCAGAAATGCTCCAGCACTACTTTCAAAGCTTTATTTATGTTGCTTATTAATCCTTAAATCTACACATATGCACAGAAACGTGCACGCGACACACAGAGAAATGTATGTATTGGCATATTGGCTTCATGGCAAAATTTTAAAATTACTAAATGCTAATGCCTCTAGTATGTTCGTCCAAAAAGAAAGAAAAGAAAATTTAGATGTTAGATATTACTTCTGAGTGCTATATAAGTATCGAGAAAAATCACTATTGAGCATAAACACTTACCTAGGATGCATTGGGGTCCCTTGTTTTCTTCTTAAGAGAACTCTTTTTAAATTTTCTTCTGTGAATCAACCACAGGTACAACAGTCTATCTGCAATGGTCAGTCAAAGCTTGCAAATGTTTTGCATGCTAAGGAACTCACAAGGATTTTAAAGGTAAAATGCAATATTTGCTAGCACACCAAGAAATCCTTATCTATAGCCTCCTGTTAATATTAGTATCCAGATATAGAATGTATTGAGAGTGCGTATGCTTATGGTCTGGCCATTTTCTAGTTATTTCTATACATCTATCTTTAACAATCTTGATATCGTACAATATGATTTGTTTTCTTTACCATAGGAGCTAATAAGAGGTGTTGTCAGAGTAAGATAGTTGTAGCCAATCTAGCCATGACTGCCATGTCATTTAAAGGGTCTATTTGTTTAAATTACATGCAACTTATCTTTAACTTATTAGACCACGAGTGAACTTGTTGTGTCTGAATATAACTTATCTAAGCTTATTAGTACTTATTATTAGTGCATACGAAGTCTTGCTCGCTTGACATTTATTTTTCCCTCAGGAAGATGGAATTGAGATAACAGCGAATTCAAGTTATCCTGGAGTGGTTGACACTGGTATATTTCGACATCACAAGCTTTTTAAGGTAACAGAGAAAGTTGGTAGTAGGTCTCTTTCCCTTCTAGTGTGAAATGGGATTTTAAACACAATCTGAAAGTAAATATTAAAGATACATATACAATGGAAATAATAGTCACACTACTTGTTGAGTGGAGCAAGTTTTTGTGACCCTCCAAGAAACCGTCTGCCCTGAACCTGATTTTAAGTATGTGTCACCCAAGATGTGTTCATTGCAAATAAGTGGTATCGTAATATAAATATATTATGAATGTGTCTGCCCTTGACAACTTTGATGTGTATGGTGATCTATGTTGCAGGTCTAGTTAATCTCATTGTCGATGTATCATCAAAAATGTCCAGCAGGTAATTGAAGTTGATTTGTAATAATCTGGAGTATGCACTTCCTCCATCTTTAAAAGTTGTAACACTTTGACTACAAACTCGTGCTGTTATACATTTGTGTCAAAGTGTCCAACAAAAAAAAATGGAGGGAAAAAGCTTGGTTGGCCAGTGAGAGATAGAGTGAAAACAAGCACAACTGCATAGTTACACACTTACACCATAGCAATTTGGTATGTGGTCAATGAGGATGTACACAAGTATATTGTATTAACATCATAACTAATGTCACAGGGCAGCAACAACGTGCTATGTAGCATTGCACCCCAACGTGAAAGGATTAGCGGCAAATATTTCGCTGACTGTGATGTAGGCAAAGCAAGCTTGCAGAGTAATGATGCTGACTTGGCCATAATTGTGGGAATTTAGCTCAAGTCTAGTCAAGTAACATGCCTTGTATTTTATGGCTTGTAAATCACAAAGAAATGTTCAGTGTCAAATGAGAACATATTGTTTCGAGAAGAATGGCTCTCGCTAATATGTACCCAACAAGACACTAATTAAATGAATAAATATATCGGGCTCTTCACTTAAGCTTGTTTGATTACTAGTTTAGCTGCGCTGCAATGAAACATAATTATTATATGCTAAAATTCCCTGACAAAGGTTATTTAATTGCAAATAATATATCTCTTTGTTTTTTTCTTGATGAACCTCAATTACAAACGAAATCTAGAACTTTTTAGTCTTTCTTCTTGCTACTTTGAGAAGGGAAAAAAAACAAAGGTTATGGAAATTTTAAAGTATAGACCAATTTTTTTTAAAAAATGAAAATTATAATATCATCGGAACAAATAAAGCCAAAAAAAAGAAAAAAAAAAAGAAAAGGAAAGCAAATGAAGCATAAATAAAACATAACATAGGAGTATGGCTTCAACTATTTAAGACATAGCTATTGGAGATATACAATGAAAAAAAAAAAAAGATGAATGAAAGGAGGAAGATGAATTTCTTCTTTATTTTGAAAAGGCAAATTAAAAGATTAGACGAAAGAATTAGTGAATAATAGGCTAGAAATCATAGGGGAAATAAAAACAACTTTGGAAAGAGTAAAGAAAAACACAATTGTCAAGGTCCAAGCAAAATACCGAGAAATAATATTACTTGTAGAAAGTTTCTCGGATATGATAGAATTTGGGTGGGAAAAAAAATGCACGAGAACATGACAAGTACAGTTTTTGGTCTGTTTTAGTAATTAGGTATAGATAGATATGTTAACAGTATCACAACTCACAACTTCACAAGGTGGCACGAGTCTCTGTTTGACGTTTCAACCCTTATTTACCTTCCGATCCAGGCTCAAGATATCCACCGTAACCCAAACAGGTATTAAGTACCAACAACATATCCGCCCTATACAAGGAAAAATAATACGATGTGACAAAATTAGCAAGAAAACTATGTCATCTTGGTGAACTATAACTGTGGGATTAAAAATTAACTAAGAAAAGGAGATGACAATTTTCATTAATCGCCGCTAATCAGCAGGGTTCCCAGAAGTCAAAACAGAGATGAACCACTGTAAAGTTTTTTCCTTCTTTTCATCAAATATCACTGATTTCAAAAGTGCATTACAGTCTGAATGAGTACATTTCTGTACTAAAATAGAGAATGTACAGAAACAGGTAACAATATTACTACATTATAATATTATATAGACAATTACATCAGAGCAGGTATAAACCATTCCAAAGATATTGAAATTTCTTGGTTAAGCAATTTTCTGAAAAGCCTGTCTGTCTGGCGGTATATCGAAATTAGGTTCCTGTACAACATAAACTAGACAATCCAAAATCTCAGCATGACTCGAACTCGTCTTAGATGACCAAGAAAAAAACGCAGGTCCATCAGAAACTTTAAACCTTTCTCCAGAGCTGCAGGACATGCTTTCCACGGAGCTAATTTAGAAAGTCTAGTAGCTTAACGAGTCTACATCAGAAAGCAGAGTTCCGAATTTGTACAAGCCATAGAAGCTAACTATTTCAGGACCAAACCACATGAAATTGTGATTTTCGTTAGCCGATTTGAATTGCAAAAACCCCGAGCTGTGATGGTGCCACTGATACAGAAGACTCTTTCCAGCATTTGAAGAATCGARGCTGAAGACCAAGTTTAACAATGGGCAAAATATTATCTACTGAGCCAATCAGTTTCTAAACGAGCAATCTGCAGCTTCAAGCATTTTACCAACTTAGTTCCTCGTGTTCTCTATATGTTTGAAGGTTGATGTATTTAGAATTATTCAACATCCTACGATGAATGAAGCTAGAGGCCATGGGTTCGACCAGGCAAAGTTGAGCGAGGACTAAATTCCACAGAAGGATTTTGCTTTACATGTTCCCGTAAGAGCTGCTGGGACCACTCGATCAGCCAATACTGGTTCCGTCCATTACATGGTCCCCGTGAGGGGTTCTCTTCTTTCAACCTGCTTTATACGTAGATCCAATTCAGAAAGTCACCAATGTTCGTTTTAAAGCACGAAGTTCCAGATTGCTTATCCTCGGAGAAAGTTTGGACTTGGCAATCAATGAGGTAAACATGTCCCAATTAAGGAAGACACGTTTGGGGGATTTTCGGCAAGGCCCTCCAAACCCTCGAGTAAAAACCAGTAACACTGTAAATACGATTGCGCAAGCCGGATCTAGTTACCTAAGTGAGTGATAGATTATGGAATGATAAAGCCTGACACCAACATCTGGACAACACACACTACGCAGTAAAGCGGAGCTTGATTGACGCAACCAAAGATGTAGTAGCGTGAGCAGACCGCCCAACCACCTCCGGCTGCAGCCAATGTGCGTCCTGATCGATGTATCACATGGTGACTGTCCCGATGGGCAACATTCACATAGCCCAATATCAGCCTGAGAGCTACCGACTCCAAAAGAAACAAAATAATCAGCCATAGTGTCTAGAAACCTAAAATGAAATGCACACCAAATACTCTCTTGCCTCCAAGTAGCCTGGTCACAAGAACTACCAATTGGAGAACAGAAGAAGTCCAATTGAACAACAATAGAAATCACATACTCAAAAAAACTGCGAATTGATACTCACTAAAAAAGAGAAACATGAAATAGGACCAAAAACTCAATAGATACACATAAAAGCCGCCAATGAATATCCCTAACCCCCTAATACTGAGTATTTTCGGCCCAATATCATAAAATATATCAAGACACAACCTAAAATAAGACAATTGTTAATCATCTCATTACGATCAAAGAATACAAGCTCCATCCATCCCAATCCAATAAGTCCTAAACCTCAGACCGCCCCAATCATTTATGCCAACATCCAAGTCACACCAAAAGTCTTGAGCCCATGATATAAACCATGGAAAGAAAAAGACCGTTGAATAGAAACCTGCCGGACAGAGCCCAAACCGTCCATGGAACAAACACACCTGACGGTCGAGTGGCGTGAAACCTCCGACTATAAGAACCACAACACCACAATTCAATGAAATCCTCTCGCCGACCATATGGAATGACCAGCAGAGTACTCTTCTGCCACATCAAGCTGGAATAAAAACGGCCTTAACACGTCTCAAAGTCCAACGACCAAATGCACAAGCCAACAACCAAAATAAAAAATCGGCCAAACCCGTAACCCATCCCATACCAAGACGAACCATCTTCTTAAGAGTCAGACTAAATAAGTGATCGCAGGAAATCACGATGTAGAACCACCACAACAAATGTACCTACAACACAAATCACGACTACGACGATTGTCAAGCAATAAAATCAGCACCCAGCACTCTCGATATGAAGCTCCACTTTCAAAGCTTAGTTGGTACCCATACTTATTCAGATTACATACGCTCTCATCAAAAGTGTTGTTACCTCTAGCTCCTCCAGTCAACCCTCCTTAGTTTTTTCTAAATACAACCTCCTCAAAAAATATCATAACCCTTCAAACCATTACTCCAGACTCAACTATTCCGCCTAATAACTAGGTAATAAACTTAGCAACCAACCTATATAAAAAAGCTGTCGCATTATTAAATAAACTCCAAATCCACAAGCTTATACCTAGACTAATATAACAACAATAAAATCCTAATATTCCTCCCATTTGCCAATATGTTTTCGAAACATTATAATCGAATATATGCCCAATACCAACCAAAACATTGGTTCTACAGTATTTACCTAACTTGACTCCTCCCCAAAAGCGGAAAAACTACGTGTGAACAACCCAAAAGTCAATAAAATAAATTATTTAAAAAATCACCGCGTGCAATTAAGGCACAAAAGAAAAATAGAGGGGATGATTATGATAGTGCCAGTTCTAAAAACACGGTTTGTGGTTTCACCGCCCACTAGTAGTAGTAAATCTGATGTGTAACCGAAGAACCCTCCCTGACCTTATCTCACAACCTGATTCCAGCCTCATGCCACCAGCTCCTAATTGATAAGCCCTTCACCGCCTATCACATCTCAATTACCCGACCATGACAAAGCTACTAGAGACTGTTGTTCAAGCTCTCAACGACCGAATACCAACATTTGAGACCTATTTAAGAAATGACAAAAGAGATACAAAAAATAATTTATAGGCCAAAAAATACTCAGGCATCAAATGATGTCACAATCGACAAAGGCGTCATAAAACCGTTACAATTCATAATACTAAGTACATCGCACAACCAGACCACAAAAACGTAAAACCCACAAAAGACATACACACTTCGAGATACTACCGAGGATAGCAAATTGAACACCATTTACAACGAAATTTAACCCTGCAAACTGAGACTCAGAAATAGCCACCGCTTGCAGAATTGCAGCGTGCAGATGCCACAAAAAATTTAGGGCCAAATAGAGGAAAAATAATATAACTAACAATGGAAAAATTTCCTAGATACAGGAACAGATGGACAACAGAATAAAAAAAAAATCCGTAAACCCAAACAGGTTCCATCTCTGTCCATACGCTCTCAGTAATATCAAAATTGATTGGATATCTTACAGGCTCGTCAGGGTTAGATATAGCCTCTCAGAAAGTGCGCAAGGTATTGCTATGACAAATGAGAGCGGCTCAAGCTAATTGAGCGCGTTTGCTGTTCGTCAACCCATGCATTTGGATTCGCTTCCAAAGCCACCTAAGTTTAGCACCAATCTTTTCCTCAATGCTCCTCCAGTGAGTAAAAGAAAGTCCGATACCAGGAAGAATATAAGGCCGCATATCCTCGAAAGTGTAATTCGTTTGGTTCGTCAAGTTCCACTATTTTGACACAGAGCAAGCAATACTCGTGCAATTCAAAAGAAAACACAAATCTATATGTCAACCTATACTCACCTAATAGCTATAGATACACCTATACAAATACGCAAAACCAATCAAGTTTTCAAAAACACAATCCTACATCAGCCTAAGGCGTGCATACAAAGAATAAACTTGATTAACAATGACAAATTAAAGAACCAGATATTTTAGGACATTCACGGATACACAATTAAAAACTGCTAGCAATTATTTAATTGCCAATCCATATAAAAATATAAGAAAGGAACTTGTGAAGCATGCATTAGACATGGCTCGATTATAACGCCTGAAAAAAGCAGTAGGCCTCCTGATGCAGATATAAATGACTTGGAGGAAAATGAATCGAGAACAATACTACATGTTTGCACACACATAAATAAAACAAAAAGTCATATTAAGCAATTTTAATTTATCACTTTCCATATTACAAGAAGTAACCAGATTAACCAGTAACAAACATTTAGATACTTAAAATATAAAACAGATGGCTTAGAATAAAAACAATTAATCAAACAATGCCAACTTAACTGGGCCTAGGTGGGTTGGCATATCAGACCTAAAACTGGGCATACTTCAAATAACCAATCAGGCGTTTCACTATTGTGTCAGACGTTTTCAGGAACTAATAACAAATGTCAAAATATCTTGAAGCCTCAAAACTCCATATTAAACTGATCACAAAGCGCATACCCCTTCATACTGGCTCCATGGTGTTTGGTAGCGCCATTTCTAAAGCTGCTACAACCAAGACTCCAATATTCAAACAGCAGGTCGCAATCCATTTGAATTTTTATATAACCTGGCATTTATTAAAGAAATTTGGAATACAACAGAAAAAGAAAAAATGAAGCCATGAATGAAGATGACATTTGGACCAGACCTCTGGTGCCATCCAGTAAGGGCCTTCACTTTGAATGACAAAGCGACATGACTGTCCTGTAATCTACAAAAACAATCCATGTATCAATGAGAGTCTGAAAGTAGAGAGTTTTCCATAAAACAAACTCAACTATCTCGCAGCTCATTACATAGACCAATTATCTAGAAGTTCGATGAAAACTTACATGCTTTGCCATTACCAAAATCTGCCAACCTTAACACGGCCACAAGGAATCAACAAGTATATTTGCACCTTTAATATCCCTGCAGAAGGACAGCTCAACATATTTAATAACAAATATGTATGTTTCCACCATAAACTATGCCACAGCTTCTACTTTATAACAAAAAGAAGAAATAGTCTCTGCCTAAGTTCAACCTTAAAGCAAAAAATAACCAGCAATAGTTTTCACCTATGAACTGTGTAGTTTTTTCCATGAAGGTACGCAAGCCCAGATAGATCTGTGGGTTATAACTACGAATTGCAAGTTCACCAAGGCTGTCCATATTCTTGAAGAAGCTTATTAGATAGACCCGCCAGAAACATTTCCAAGTATATATAGAATGTCTATCCATCGAAACCTATAAACAAATGGAAAAAACAAATACATAAGAAAAATAAAACAACGTAGAATTAAAAAAAAAAAAAATTACTTAAAGTGAATCAAAAGAAATGGAAAAGTAGACATCTATAGTAATCTAGAAATAATAACTCGTAAAACCTACTATTCCACCATGACC